>JAHKKF010530971.1:7190-23887 GCA_019740295.1 Labeo calbasu
TTCTTTGCATGTTCACTTTGCAAAGACTGGGTCGGTACTTCTGCAGCGATGTAGGATGATTTTGAAATGATTTTTGAAGTTGAGGGAGAAAATATGATGGGAATTTTTCGACATACCCTAACTGTCTTGATCCAGAATACACAGAGTTCAGGGAGAACGAGACAAGATGAGTGTTTGAGATTAAAAAGTATTTAAGTAGTATTTTTTTTTAATAAAAAATCGTTTCACTAGATGAGACCCTTCTTCCTTGGCTGGGATCATTTACAACCGCATTTTGGGATTGTTTGTTTATTTAAACTGCATTTTGGAAGTTCAAACTCGGGACACCATACCAGTCCATTATATGGAGAAAAATCCTGAAATGTTTTCCTTAAAAAAAACACAGTTTTGGTCCAAACCAAACGTGACAAGTGATAGAAGTTTTTTTCAGAGTCTGGAGGAAAATGACTAAATCCAGTTGTTATGTCACATTCTGCATTCTGTCTCATTCTGCTATTGTCTCTCCTGTAGGCTCACCTTCCTGAGATCAAAGTCCACGCTTACTTTGCCCCGGTCACACCTCCTCCTTCAGTGCACGGAGGTGGCCAGCGTCTCTGCCGCTGCTGCGTCATACTCTGACAGAAGGAGGGGCTTCTGGTAGATCCCATAGAAAGTCAAGCTGTCAGACAACCTCTAAACTTTGCCTTGCCTCTGCTCCACACCACTACGAGATGCTGTGTGGGGTTGTGGCTACAGGAGGCATGGCTTGTTCACTGAACGGTTGCCTGGCAGCAGGATGGACCTGAACAAGTTACGCAAAATAAAATACAATGCAACGTGACAAATACTACGTACATAAAAATACCACCTACTGGATATACAAAAAGAAAAATCAAGGAGCTACCATGTAAAATATTTCATATTTGGATATATAGAAAACAAATCGAAGGAAGTACTTCAAGCATTAAAGAACTACTGAATACGCAAACGACGTTGAGGCATTTCGATGCCGTTACGACGACTACACAGTGTTTACGTCCTGCTCCTCCTCCTCAACCAATAGGAATGCTTTCTCTCACGACGAGAACAAATAGAACAGAAAACGAGCAGCAGGATGCAAGTCTCTGGAGTTTTGTAGGATACGCCTCCCGCCGATTGATCATGTGACTTTCTCGAACCTGAGAGCAGGAAGCTTTGAGCGTTTCTGTCTGGTTTCGCGTGTGTGTGTGAGAATGTTTAAATATAGAAAACGAAATATAACACTACGATGAATCAACCCGTATTAAAACTGGAGTAAAATGTTTTTTATTTTCTCAATAGTGCTCACCCTAATTTTGAGAGGACGACAAAATCGCAATTGAAATCACGAGGGGAAGAGAAGGACTGAGATTGTGCATGCGAGATAAAGTGGATTTTGCTCCAGTGTGGAGTTACAGTACGTCACGATTGATGTGAATGTTCAAATTAAGACAATATACATGTGCTAAGGGTTGGGGGGAGGGGGGTACATCAGGAATAGATTATCATAAGTTTCACAATGTTTCAGTGCAATATTGAAAGCCCAGGCGTATGTAACTGTGGTATGTGACAGAACACTCCGTATTCAGGCATTTCCTCAATATTTCATATTTTATGTCCAATCCCTGTGTATTTACTGCCAATTAAACACTTCATTTAAAGGCATAGTTCAGCCAAAAATGAAAAATCTGTTAGCACTTTCTCACCCTCATGTCATTACAAACCTGTATGACTTTTGAAAAACTGTTTTTGTGTCCATTTGATGTTTTTTGGAATGCAACGTCCTACACAATATTTTTTGTGTCATACAGGTTTGAATCAACCCAAGGATGAGTAAATGATGACGGAATGTTAATTTTTGGTTGAACTAGATCAGATCTGAGTGTAATATGTAAATAATATACACAAAAAATTACCAGTATAAATACGCCAAGACGAAAATATTACAACTTAACCAAGCGATCATGATTTAAAATGATGGTTTTACAAAAAATGAATCTTCTGTTATCTTCTCGCCCTTATTATTGCTCTAAAACCTTGAAAGTCTTGATGTGTGGAACAAAAAAACGTTTGTCCATATTCAAGTTCATTATATAGACCAGGATGCAATGAAAATGAATGGTGACCAAGAGTTTCATTTTGCCTGAAATCTCCTTTTGTTTCATAGAATAAAGAAAGTCATACACGTTTTGGTACAAAATAAATGATGATAATGATAAACTCTTTTGTCCCATGCGTAAAACTGATGTTCAACATAGGTTTGATGCATAGCATTGCGTATTTAAAAACATGATGAAAACATGATCATCTACTCATTGGAAATGTTTTTGGTCGGTGTGAGTGCCTTTGATTTTTGCAATTGGAGGGAGGGGTGGGTTACAGCCACAGAAATGCTCAGGGCTGCGATGTAGTTCATTTTCTTTTCTTTTGTATTCCCCTGTTTAAGTTGGTTTTGCCATTGGAGATGATGATGGTGATGAAGAACGTCATCATTTTCTGCAAATGCGTACATCAGTGATTCCAGTATTCTTTATCTCGACCATGCAACCACTTTAGAAGGCAATGCTAAACCTGTCTGCGCAATGAAGTTTGTTTAGAATTGTTCTGTAACAGTTAATCGGTTCCCCTCCTTCTCTCCCGTATTTTTTTTTGACAAAGATGAAACAAGTTACCTGAATGTCCTTGTGTTCTGGTTGTTAATGTGACATTTCTTTAAATAAAAGATCTGAGCAGTGTGTCACATTCTGGATTGGTTAGTTCTTATGGTTTCATGTACTCAAAGTTCATTTGTTGATATGATTAATTTAAACGCGACGTAAAGCCTGTTGTTTTTTTTGACTCTTTACCAAATGTGTGTCCTGTGGGCATGTTTGCATGTTTGAAAATGTAGTTTATCAAGCTTACAAATTAAAATAGTAATGTCAATACACGTTTTATAAAAGAGTTGCAAACAATTAACAAAAAGTTAGCTGCATATGAACTGCTTGATAAATATAAAATAAAATAAATAATAAAAATGACACAGACAATCATTATCGCAGTTCAAACAAGAACACATAGACAACATTTATTTAATCAAATTGTTGGGTAACATTGGGTAAAGTTCTAGATAGCTCACAAGACAAAAACCTATATATGTATATATATATATATATATATATATATATGAAAGGTTCAGATGCAAAAGCCTCTAAATATATATATATATATATATATATATATATATAANAAAACCTATATATGTATATATATATATATATATATATATATATGAAAGGTTCAGATGCAAAAGCCTCTAAATATATATATATATATATATATATAAATATATAATTTTTTTTTATATACATTTTTTTTTTGCTCATCAAGGCTGCATTTATTTAATCAAAAATCCAGAAAAAATATGTAATATCGTGGAATATTTTTTCAATATAAAATAACTGTTTTCTATGTGAATATATTTTCAAAATGTAATTTATTCCTGTTTTCAGCATCATTACTCCAGTCTTCAGTGTCACATGATCCTTATGCTGATATATGCTGATTTATTAGTTGTTGTTATTTAATATGCTTAATATTTTGTTGGAACCTGTGATACTTTATTTCAGGATTCTTTAATAAATAAAAAGTTAAAAAGAACAGCATTTATTTAAAATAGAAATCCTTTGTAACAATGTAAACTAACATAAGTTTGTGGTAAGTAAATTTTGATACTTTTTTTTAAAGAAATTAATACTTTTATTCAGCAAGGATGTATTAAATTGCTAAAAAGTGATAGCCTTATATTGGAAAGACTTATATTGGTAGGAAAAATTTCTATTTCGAATAAAGGCTGTTCTTTTTAACATTTTATTCATCAAAGAATCCTGAAAAAAACACAGGTTTCAAAAATAAATAAATAAATTAAGCAGCATACCTTTTCCCAGCACTGATAATAAAAGTAATAAATCAGCATGTTAGAATGATTTCTGAAGGATCATGTGACACTTTAACTGGAGCAATGGCTGATGAAAATTCAGCTTTGCATCCCAGGAATAAATAATATTTTAAAATATATTCAAATAGAAAACCATTATTTTAAACTGTAATAATATTTCAAAATATTGCTGTTTTTCTGTATGTTTCATTAGGTAAATGCGGCCTAGATGAGCAAGAGAATTCTTTAAGAAACATTAAAAATCTTACTGATCCCAAAAATGAATGGCATGGGAATTGTAATAATAATTAATTGTTAATAATACTGTGTATATGTATGTAAAATAGGCCATATTTAGTACATTCTATTAACGTAGGTCAATTTTAGTATGAATATACAAATTTATGAATGAATGAATCTAATATGAATCGGACATAAACATATAATGCCACTAGGGGGAGATGAAAGAACATATTGAAAATACAATTTGTGTTGTATGAAAACAAACGTGTTCTTATTCATCTTTTTGGTGCTTTTAAGTGCACAAAATTAGTGCATTTATGAAATTATTATAACAATACGAATTACGTTGTAATTAAGAAATAATACTCATTTAATAATATATTCTAATCGTCAACAACTTGATTCAGTCAGTACCATGAGAAAAACTGTCAACATACTGAAATAGCCAGAATCATCATCAAAAATATATTGTCGTTGATGTCGGGTGAATACATTAATAAAGAAATACATTATTATTATTAACGATTAATGTATTTACTAAATGGTAATGTTAACAGTAACAATATGTTTACAGTAACAACATTAAATGGGTAGTAGTAGTAATAATAATAATAATTATTATTAAAATATATAGTGTCTCTCCTGACACGACATAATAAACATGTATGTATGCTGTGTCTATTCTGATACTGTCACACTGCACAGCCTCTGATGAATAATGAATTGTGTACCAAACGAGCATATTTTCAATCAGGCATCATGCTGGACATCTGTGCGGCGTAGAAGGACCTCAAGTCAAGGCCTCGGCCCAATCACTCTTCCTTGGGATCGTTTGCTATTCAGTACTCCAGTATTGCGGCTACTGGCGGTCTAGTAGCCGTGATCGAGTCGTGAGCTCAGAAGGCAGCTGTCAAACTGCGGATTATTTTTGGATTAAGTGTAAACAGGAGAGCTGTGAGAACTGCACGCGTCCCGGTGGCTCATCCACTCACCTCCCCGAGCGGCGTGAAGCGGGCTTTTCTGAAATGGAGGCCAGGAGGGAAGAGAGCCCCGGCGGCAGGCCCCAGGATACTCGACCATAAGGGTTAAAGCTAGCACTGTTAGCCGAGACTGCCTGCAGTCGGTCGGATACATTTCCACTGTTTTTATACGCGCCTCGCAGCGGATTTCTTTTACTTCGCTTTGCGTCCGTGGTCGCCCACACTTTGTTATTTAGTTGGAAACCCTCTTTTTGTTCGGGGGATTAATCATTTCGTTCCTGGCAAACTTTGTCAAAGTTGTTTATTTTCCATTGCTGCATCGTATATGTACTAAACAACAGACCTGAAGCACTCTCAGAGTGTGTTTAAATCCAGTATTTGACTTCCTCTTTGTACACATTTCAGTTTCTCGTGCCGCTTTCGCGACTCTGACAGGCACTCTGTCGTTGTTATTGTTTCGCCGCAACCTGAGGACTAACCACAAAGCGTCCCGATGGAGGAAAATGACAACATGGACTATTTTTACCAGCAGGTTTTGCAGAAGGACGTGACCCGGCGGCTGCAGGTCGGCCCGGATCTCATAGACTACCTGAGCGACCCGCAGAGGTCCTGCGATGTTGAGCAGGACAAACCCCGCCTGGATAAAACCATAGATGAGCTGACGGGATGGGTCAATTCCAGCAATTACAAGGTACATAGTGTGTGACCTGCTTTGGGGGTGTATATTTAAATTAGGTATCATAAAAGGTGTGTTATAAGCCGTTTGGCACGTATGTTATGAAGATTGCCTGCATTGTTCTGGAGGGACAGTCTTGAGCCAAACCCAACAGTTTATTCTCATAAAATCTATTAGTGTAAACCACTAATTGCATCAGGTTTATGTGATTTTTGTATTCATTTCTGAAACTTACTGTGAAACTGTCTTGACCTATTCTGTCAATGTGTTTAGGTGAAAAGTGTTTAAAGAGTACATTAATATCAATTTGCATACATTACATATTCATTTGTGTCTAGAAGAGAGTGGATTTGCTGGTGGGGGGTGTTGTGAGGATGGGGGAGGGTCGCATGGGGTATTGTTCTGTTACACTGGGGCTGTAAAGGCACATGTCACTGTATTTTATATGAGCAATCCATTTACATGCTTTTTTGTGTGTTGTGTTGATTAAGAAAGGCTATTTGTGTTTGAGGATGCTTGCTAGTCATGGTTAAATGGCCTGTGGATGCAAGCAGAAGCTTTTATGCTGGCTCATGCTGCTGTTCAAGGCTGAGGCAAAAATGGTCACTTCTGCAAACTGTGACACTGAAACGGGAAGCATGGAACGAAACATCGAGTATTGATGTTTTAAAAGCAGCTTTAGACATTTATCTGTTTTCTTCAGCTGGTAGTTGTGGTCTTCAGGGACTGATGTTAATGGACTGCTATGACATCAGACTCATTGAGGTCGGATTTTAGAAATGATGAGGGTGATTCATAAATTGGACACACAGCTGCAGACTTCTACAAATGTATGCGGTTTGATAAATGCAGGGTGTCAAATTCTTTGGCCCACTGGTTGAAAATCTGGTAGACAGTTTTCATCTTTTCACTGAAATATTTTTGTAAATAATTTAGTTTTCATTTTTTATCTATTTAATATAAACAGTCATTCAAAAGCTTGGGGTCGGTAATATTTTTAAAAAATAAATAACACTTTTATTTAGGGCTGTCAAACGACTAATTGTGATTAATCGCATGCAAAATAAAGTGAAAGGTTTGTGCTAACCTAATATGTGTGTGTACTGTGTATATTATGTATATATAAATACACACAGATGCATGTGTACATTTAAGAAAAAATGTTATGTACTTTTGTATGTATGTACCTAATTAATATACAGTGTACACACACATTTTACGTAAACAACTTTTATTTTGCATAATTGTTTGACAGCCCTACTTTTATTCAGCAAATGCACATTAAATTGATCAAAAGTGACAGCAAAGGCATTTATAATGTTACTAAATATTTATTTTTCAAATAAATGTTATTCTTTAAACTTTTTTAAATTAAAGAATCCTAAAAACATTTAACAGCATAACTGTCTCAAAATTAATGAGAAAATGTTTCAGCATATTAGAATGATTTCTGGCAGATCATTTGACACTGAAGACTGGAGAAATGGCTGCTAAAAAAGTTTTTTTTTTTTTAATCATTAAAAAAGTGTGTAGTAATGTGTGTGTATATGTATAATTTGGTTATAATTTTTAAAATAATTCTAATTATTCACAATGAATGTATCATTTAAACAAAGAAAATATTTTATTTGATATTTTATGCTAAATGCAACACTTTGTACATTTTCTTAACAATTATTATTAAAAGATGTTAATAATAATATTATCAGTAATTTAAAATATATATATTTTTGGTATTTTTGATCATGTAAATACTGCCATGGTCAGTGTAAGTAACTTCTTTCAAAAAAATGTTTAAAATGTTACCCACCCCAAATTATTGAATGGTATTATAGTAGGGCTATAACCCTATAGTAGGGCATAATAAATTAATTTCTTTATGATGCTGTTTCATTCTAAACTCTAATGTATCTGTAATACAGTAGTCAACATTTGAAGTGGATCAAAAAAGTTCATCAAAGTTGTCCTAAGACAAGAACAGATATTGTTGTTAGGACAACTTTGATGAAAGGTTTTGATCCACTTCAAATGTTGACTACGGTAGAGGTACCGTTTTAGGTAAGAATAGCTCGAGAAGCAATGCTTTATATAGAGTTAAATGCTGACAGAGCTCAATGAGAAAAATGAGCTAAGAATGAACTTGATTTACAGACACACGCGCAGCGTTTTCTCCGTAATTCACACGAGATGAAAGTAGAAATGCTTGCTGATTGTGTTAACTTGAAGAAATTAGATAAACCCTCAAAAGTGTAGCTAAACTCATTGCTAAGTGTGTAGTTGAACGCTGTCCAATTAAAACACATTTAAACAATTTCCAAACTGAAATGCCCAGGTGCTTTCCAGTTTTGCCTTTCAGGTGCACCCTCTCTGTTGTCCTTACTCAGTACTCTCTCTGGCTGCTTTGCCTAAAATAGGTCATAACTGGAGCTTATGGGATGTAGTGAATATTTGATTGTTTCTCTGGAATGTGAACTTCCATCCTGCACTGCCAAGAAACACACTGCAACGATCCCACCACAGTCCCACCGCAGTCCTCAAATATAGTCCGTCTCACAATCTCTTATTTTCATTCACCCACTCACACACAATAACAATAGTCCTTCTTAAAGACATAGCGCCCATCAACACAAAGCTCTGTAACGGATACTGTATCCGATACTGAATAAGCAGAATTGTGTGTTTAAAAATGCTGTCCCAAACTTTGCCTGTGGGAGAGGAAGAATGATGTTTGACGTTTTCAGCTGATTTGTCTCTTTCTCGTTTGGTGTCAGGTTGCATTGCTGGGGATCGATATCGTCAGCGCATTTGTGGATCGGATGACTGATCGCTTCAGAGGTTATATCGGCACAGGTAAGCGATGAGCGCCCGCTTGTTGCTTGTTCCACTAAAGTCACAGCTTCAATAAGCCAGCGTTAGCTAAAGATATTCTCCATTGCATAATCAGCAGAAAGGGGAATGCCAGGATGACTTACCATGTATATGACACAATCCACAGGCTCAGTGCTTGTCTATCAGCTGTTTGAGCCCTGCCTCCTCCTGTTACCACGGGAACTAGTTGTTATGATTCTAACAGATGACCCCCCTCGCTCATCATACCTCATTCATCTGAAAACATGGAACAAACGGAGTATAGAGAAAGGAATGAGATGACTTCACACAAAGAGTCTAGTTTGAGTCTGCCTGGTGTACAACAATGTAGAAAGTTAGATTAAAGGGAAATGTCATTTCTGGGCCTCTAGCAGCGCTAAATGAGATGGTCTGTCATTGGTCAGCCAAACATATAGTATCATTGGTTGAACCTGTGTTACTGCTTTGGGCTTTTCAAAAACATGTATTTGGGAGAAAAATGGTCTATATTTGGTTTACAAACAGTTGAATTTGCATATTGCATTCAGGGATAGAAAAAAATAGTTTATACAACAGTTCTTTCTGATTGGCTGAGAGCCTTTTCTGGTGGTGTGATATTCTAATGATATTCTAGTTCACTGTTTGTATCACTCCGCTTGTGGTGTTTCTCACAGCATGTGTCATTGTGGACATCCAAATCCACTGTAATTTTATAAATAATACTGGTTTCTAGGTGAGAATGTACTTGTTTAGACTTCAAATATGTGATTTAGCCGCTAAACTTGCTAACTAGCACATTATTAGGAAAGACGATTGCAAAGATTCTTAAAAAAAAAAAAAAAAAAAACCCTTCTACTCACTTCTGCTGCAAGTGAAGCTGGATCACGAATGATTCGCGGGAACATAGATGGGTATATGTAGATCAGAAGGCGCATTCCCTTAACAGACAAACGTAATCTACTGCATCTTCAGCGTCTCAGATGTCAGGAGTAAATGACGACCACTACGTTCATTGTTACATCCGGCAACACAACACTTCAATCGCTCAATCTGAGATATTCTTGTCTAACTTACTACATACTGTTACAGCTGAGCTGAGGTAAAACGCTTATGTCAATCAGCTAATGTGGAAAAGGCCTCTGTGGGTGTGACGCCACAACGACAGGTATCTGAGAATGGCTCAGTTTGAAAAAGGGAGTCATATTTTTACAGATTAATTAAAAACCACTGCATGGATTTTTATCATTATATGGTAGATTTGTACATACACTGCCAACACATTAATGTTCAAACAACATGTAAAAGTGACCTTAGCATCCGAGGACCCCTTAAAGGTAACGTCTATATGAAAATTTGCTTAAACATTTTCAGAAATACGAGCTCCAGGGTGTCAGCAGCCGTTTAGCACTCATGAACCCACCGAGAGCAGCCTTACCTCAGCCAGATCTTCTGGAATTTGCCGCTTGCTCTGATATCGCTATAGTGGTTCAACATGAGATGTAATTTGTTTTGGATAAATCTAACAGGCAGTCTTTGGTCTCATTAATCTATAATTTGTTCCAGAACAAATAGTTTTGGCTGAGGGTAAAGTCTCATAACGTTTTATTTTATTTAATTATAGTATAGTGTGTATTCGTAGTGGTGATTTTAGTTACGCTGTTTCACCATTAAAGAGACCAGAGACTGTTTATATGAGTGAGTCAACAATATAAAGACTTTTATATTGAAAGCCACTGAATCAGTGTTGTAAACAAGGAAGATATTTTTACTTTCAACTAAGGCTGTGCAATATGTAAAAAAAAAAAAATTAACATCTTTTTTTTTTTTTAATTAGTCAACTTGAAAATGTAATTACAACTTGATTCAAGGTACTTTTTCTTTATTAACCTTCTTGTTAAAGAATATTCTATTCCAAATGCACAACACATGAAGTTGTCAACATGATGTAAATGTTAAACAAATCACTTTGTTAAATATCTTTGCAGAAAAGATGCAGGAACTACAACTAAATCTTGTACAAACTTAAACTTAAGGTACTTGTACCTTATACATATTATAAGTTCAGGAACAATACGAGGAAACTGCTTTAAAAAAATCTCAAAAGTCAAGGTAATTCAAATTCAGTGAATGAAGGTATAACACCGGTAGACTATTAACTATAAATGTTCTGTAAAAACAATGAACAGCAGCTTTCAGCCTGTCATCATGATGCAAATATGAAATATCAGACATACTGTAGTAGTTCTTCACAGGTTTTACATTTTACATTACATTTGAATTAATCGATAAAATCAGAAAAATCACCCAGCCCTACTTCCGACAACACCTTTTAAGATGCAGCCAATAAATGCACTGAGCAGTGCTGTCATCGAAATACTGTCTTAACAGATGAAAGGATAGTATGACAAAGATATCGCTTGTTCCTCAGCAAACATTCAGACTAATGTTTCAGTGTGAATATGAGATTGAGCTGAAGAATGAATGCTGTATCAGATGCAGGTAATCACACTTGCTTAGTTCATCTCTCTCTCATAATACTCTACATAATACAGTGAGCTTTTAATACAGTAATACAATAAGCTTCAATGAAGCAACTCAACATTCCTTCGTTACTAGTTATAAAGTGACGTTTTTGAATTGGCAATGGAGGCTTGGGCTCAGCTGTTAAACTGTCAACTTGAGATTTAAATCTGTGGCGGAAAGAAGTAGTTCTGCACAAAAGAGGGTTTTTAAAGACACTCTGTTGTTGTCTCTTTTTTTTTTATTATTTACACGTGTGCTGTCGAACTGTTGTATAAACGCAATATCACACTTGTAGCCGTGCGATATGGCTGTATATCAGCATACTCTGATTACTTATGACTGTCGGCCTGCAAATCACATTCGTGCTGATATACAGCCATATCGCACTGCTACTTGTGTTTCTTTATAATAATAAGGGTTATTGTTTATTATTATTAGCAGTAGTTTTAGTATATTACAGGCATATTGATATAATTAGAAAATATAGGGCCATACAAACAAGTACAGCAAACCTGGAGCTTTTCTTTAAAAAAAAACAAAAAACTGAGTTTTAAATTGCACGGCTCCGCATTTTTAGATTGCCTTTTAAACCTCTTTCTTTCCCCCATTCAGTGGTACCTGCATTAGTTGATCGTTTGGGTGATGCAAAGGATCAGGTTCGAGAACAGGCACAAGCACTCATTTTGAGGCTGATGGAGCAGACGGCAGCACCCATGGTGAGCTAACTATACAGCGGATGGGCAGTTCAATTTGAAATGATCACACCCATTCACACTGACAAAAAAAAATCATAAAGCTGCTGTCTGAATTTTTTGTGTATGAGAGCTGCTGGGTGAATAGAACCACACTTAATCCCTTTTGCTAGTTACTACTGCCAGTGATTCATCATTTCCTTCATAGCTCATCGTCTCTTTCTCTCTCTATGTTTTTGCAGTAATTGATATGCAGTGAACCATTTAAACTTTTTTTTTTCTTTTTCTCTGTCTGTGTAGTATGTTTGGGAAAGGCTGTTTACTGGCTTCAAACACAAAAACTTCCGCAGTAGAGAGGGACTCTGCTTGTGCTTGGTTGCCACATTAAATGCGTAAGTCCTTCATACAGTCCATACATTCTCACTTTGTAAACAAACCCACATTTTCACTGGAAATCTTGTCCAACAGGGGGCGCTGGTCTTCCATATCACAGTATTTTCAATTCGATTGAATTCTGTTAGTTCAGCATCTGTTTTGACATCTAAATTCACTGAAATTTAGATGTAATCTGCAGACATTCACACATACTAGTTACTTGTCTGTCACACATTGTAAACAAACTCGGCCCACTGAGGTAATCCTCTTACCTGCCTGTAACGATACCAGGAAGGTCAGATTAACAGACATTCTCTCTGAAGCACTACATGAACACTCATATACAAACAAAACTAGTTTCTCAGTAACATTACTCCTCACTGTTGACACAAAAGAGCTGTCACATAATCTAAAAAGCTTTATACTACATTGTTATTATAATGATAATATGTTGTGTACAGTGTAGTTTGGTTTAATTACAACACAAATGTGAAAATATAGTTGTTTGGGTGTTGTATTACATTATGGGGTAGTTCAGCCTAAAAATGAAAAATTCTGTCATTGTTTATTCAACCTCATGTCGTTACAAACCAGTTGGACTTATTTTGAAAAATGAGGGGTTTTTTTCTTCAGTACACTGTAAGTCAGTGGGTTTCAATGCTCATCAACAACAGCTGAAACATTCCACTAAATACACATTTTTTATAATACAAAATAAGCTTATGTTTCTAGCTGTGTATATGTACATGCATGGTAATTTGAACTGCTGTGTAGTCCAAGTTGACTCGCACTCAGTATTTCTTTGTTTCTCTCTCTTTCTCTCTCTCTCTCTCAGTTATGGCGCTCAGCCCTTGAGTTTGAGTAAATTTGTTCCATATCTCTGTTCGCTAACAGGAGACCAAAACCCCCAGGTATGAATCTGTGTCTTGTGTATGTATGTAATGCTTGGAATGTGTGTGAAAAAGTAAAGTGAGTTAGATGCAGTCTTTGTTTCTGTCCTTTGTGTTTGTGTGTGTGTGAGGGAGGGAGGCAGTCCAAACTAATGTTAGGTTTCTAGACATGTACAGCTGAGTTCAAGCTCCCGCTGGGCGAATGGACCGCTCACAGAGAAAGAGCATTAGATTTGGAGGCTGAGATGGAAGAAATGAGAAAATAAGAGAGATCTTTTAGAGGTTTGAAAAGTAAAACCTAGAAAAATAGGCTGATCAATCCCAACTGTTGCACTCTTTTTGAAGGAAATTACTATGTTTAAGCAAGAATGCATT
This sequence comes from Labeo calbasu, assembly GCA_019740295.1. Lineage (NCBI taxonomy): Eukaryota > Metazoa > Chordata > Actinopteri > Cypriniformes > Cyprinidae > Labeo > Labeo calbasu. Next base: position 20,705 of record JAHKKF010530971.1, read on the forward strand.
AGGTCAAAAGCAACAGTAAAGGCATCTATAATGTTGCAAGATTTCTGTTTCAAATAAATGCTGTTAGTTTGAATTTTCAACAATGATGATATGAAATATTTCTTAAGCACCAAATTGTCATATCAGCATGATTTCTGAAGGATAATATGACACTGAAGACTAGAATAATAGCTGCTGAAAAATTCAGCTTTGCCATCACAGGAATAAATTACACTTTAAAATAAATGTAAGAATTATTTAGAAATTGTAAATGGAAGATTATTGAAGTATGTTTGATAAGAAAATGATGCTTAAAAATGTATATTGTCTAAAAATTCCATGTGTTTAATTTAATGTGTTACTTTCGATTTCTTTGAAATTGTTTGTGAAGCAATTTCCGAGTGACAATTGTTTTAAAGTAAATCCTAAACCAAATGTTTGTCAGTGTATTAAAATTAGGGATGTAACAATATCAAAATCTCACAATACGATAATATTGCGATATGAAGTTCACATGCAATATTCCAAAAAAAAGACAAATAAAGTATTGGACATTTTAAAGTTCAGTTATTTTGTTTAATGCACTTTGAGAGTTCAAAATTAAGAGCTCATCAGAAAAAAAGTCATTGAATTGACTTATACCTGAGCTTTAAAGAGCCTCTTTTATTTGTGATATACTATCTCAGTCTAAATTACATTCACACTAATGTTATAGAAAGCCAAACAAATTCAATAATAGCAACAATGACAGTAATACCCATATATTGTTAAACAGTTACACTGCAAAAAAAGAAAAGAAATTTTTCATAGGTACTTTTTTGCTTTACACTACAGTAGGGAAATTACAATACATCTTTCCTCATTTCTACACTTGAAAGAGATATTTTGACTTTGGGCTGATGTAACATTACCCATTTAAACAGCAATTCATACTGCACTTTTAAGCTTTTTTAATTTTGGCAACAGCAGTAGAGCTTTTATTTTGAAGGGAAACTTCAAAATAAAATGTTTTAAAAACTTCACTTTTTGCTCGGAAGACCTATCGTTTCATATTGTCATATTGATAATATCGTTACATCCCTAATTAAAATAGAAAACAGTTTAAAAATTTCTCAGTAGTACTGTTTTTACTATGTTTTTGATCAAATAAATCAGACTTGGTGTGCTTCTTTTAAAACATTACAAAATATTACTTACCCCAAACTTTTGAGTAGTGTATGAAAAATCAGCATTCACATAGACAGCAATTTAATCGTTTGCTGTCACTCATGTTACTGCATGTCTGTAAGTCACCAAGTGTGACTGGGATTGTAATAAGATCGACCTGTAGCTGTGTTTTTTTTCGTCAAGGGTGTGTTTTGTGTTCCACAGGTACGGGAGGCAGCTATAACAACCCTAGTGGAGGTGTATCGGCATGTGGGGGAGAGAGTGAGAGCAGACCTCAGCAAGAGAGATTTACCATCTGCACGGTTAGTTTGATTTACTGTTCAACCCGCAAGCATTCTACAAATCTTAGATTTATCAATTTAATGACACTGTGCTAAGCCAACAAGCATCATTCCGTCTCAAATCCAGTCACGTGTTATACCCACACCACACTTTCAGTATGGTATAATTACTCTGTGAGTCAGTTTTAATGACTTCGATCTACCAGATTGTTTGTGCGCGTCGTGGGCGTATTATGAGTGATTTATTATGAAGAATTGTACAAATAACAGCACATTCACGTAGATTGGACACACCTATATTTAAAGAAGTCTTTTGCGTCTGGTAATTGTGCATACGTTACGAGTGCTGCTCATTTGTGGCTATTACTAAATACAAGTGGTTATTTTATTCCAGGTATGACTGTTAAAGGAATAGTTCAGGCAAAAAGTAAAATTTGCTAAAAGTTTTACACACCCTAAGGCTATCCTAAATGTTGATGAGTTTATTTTCATCAGAACAGATTTTGAGGAATTTAGCATTACAGCACTTGCTCATCAGTGGATCCTCTGCAGTGAATGGGTGCTGTAAGAAACATCACCACAATAATCCACAAGTAATCCACAGGACTCCAGTACATAAATTAACATCTTGTGAAGTGAAACACAGCATGTTTGTAGAAAAACAAAATTAACTGTCAAAATTAATGCAGGCAATTAATTTTCTTTCAGTTTAACGCGTTAAAAATATTTAACGCAATTAATGCAGGGCCGGAGCTAGGTTTCCACATCCCACTCACAACTGCTAAACAATTGTGTTTATTTAGACGTGGAACGTCTTTACTAGCCGTTTCAGTGGCGGAAAAGGTACTTGTGACGAAGAGCTTTAGTTGAACATCAGTGAGTATGATATGTCAGTAAAAACGAATCTCCCTGTCCTGTCAGCCGTTATACTGTGCTCGTAATGTGCTCTTCAAATGCACGCACAAATGGGTTGGCACGCACTGTATTAGGCTATATTAAAGTGCTGTATCATATTCAAACCCTAATGAAACAAAGAGCAATGTCGTAGTTATGTCGTCAGTTAAGTCAAGAAGTTACAAAAAAGTGATTAAAGCTGACTTAAAACTGTGCATGTAAGTATTTATTATTTATGAGTAACATTTAAAGCAGTATCAGATCCACGTCATGTTCAGCAGCTGCAGCTTTTAAAGCAACAGCAACCAAAATATCCTAATAACCAGCTGCTGTGATGTCTGTTAATCAAAGAACAAAATTAAAAAGAGGAAATCAATAACTTCTATAATTTTAGGCTTTATCTTTATTTAGTTTAGAATTTAGCATTTGATGACTTTATTAAATTAGGCTATATTTAATTAATCAATTTAAAGGGGTCATCGGATGCTAAGTTCACTTTTTCATGTTGTTTGAACATTAATGTGTGTTGGCAGCGTATGTACAAATCTACCCTATAATGATAAAAATCCATGCAGTGGTTTAATTAATCTGTAAAAATAATATCCCCTTTTTCAAATCGAGCCGTTCTCAGATGCCTGTCGGTGTGGCGTCACACCCACAGAGGCCGCTCCCATGATAGTTGATTGACGTGACCTCTTACCTCAAGACCAGCTGTAACAGTCCAGTAACTTTCATTGTTTCGATGCCGAAGCAGGGATGTAAGTTCGACAAGAATATCTCCGATTGAGCGATTGAGGTGTTGTGTTGCTGGATGTAATAATGAACATAGTGGTCGTCATTTACTCCCGACATCTGAGCCGCT
>JAHKKF010530972.1:8147-38310 GCA_019740295.1 Labeo calbasu
TTGGTACTTCTGCAGCGATGTAGGATGATTTTGAAATGATTTTTGAAGTTGAGGGAGAAAATACGATTGGAGTTTTTCAACATACCCTAACTGTCTTGCAGAAATGTTTTCCTCAAAAAACATAATTTCTTTATGACTTAAGAAAGAAAGACATGAACATCTTGGATGACAAGGGGGTGAGTAAATTATATGTGAATCTTTGTTTTGGAAGTGGACTTCTCCTTTAAACCAAGCAGACAAAGGTGAAAATTAGACAAAAAATATTCAAGAAGCCAGCAAGCAATAAACATTGTACAAATACAATAGCTCTCTTCCCCACACAAAAAGCACAAAGAGGCACACAGGAAGCTAGAAACTAGACAACAGCACAGTCCCTTCAGCTGTCTGCCTTGGGCTCTCACCTTACGGGGGCTATCGACATAGGTGGTTGTTAGGGCAACGCTGGCAGCTTCACTGAAAGGTCCACATGATTTCCCACCATGCTGAGCAGCAAGCTGCTGCTCTTCTAAACTCCTGCAGATCAAAGACATCTCACCAGCATTAGAAAAAACCCTGGAATCTCTGGCATTTTATAAAACCCTTACCATATGCGGCACTAGATAAAAGCCCAAATCTCTATGTCTCTGGCACGCACAAACACTTGTTTCTTATTGACGTAGCACTGCAATATTGTATTTTGTTGGGTTTCCCGATATCATCCTGCACAAACTCACTTCTGTGTCTGATCCAGCTCCAGGAGTGCAGAGAGGGCAGATGTGCCCTTTTTCCCCACAGGGGGCGCTATAGGCTCCGGGTTGTGGGATGAGAGGGCTCCTGTGACCTGGAGGCCTTTAATGGTAGCTCCTTTCTGTAATGAACAGAGCAATTCTTATTTTATCACCCTGATGGGAGGTTCATTAGTGCTTATCCCGAAGTTGTGTACTTACACGGATAATTCGATCAGATCGGTGACGGCGACGAATCCTGTTCAGGCCTTCCAAAAAGCGGATAAATCCGTCCAAAAGAGACCAGTCCCCAGTGCCAGAGAGGCCATCCCGCCCTGCCCCCATTCCCTCCCCATACACATCCCAGTGACCCTCACCATCCGCCACTCGCCTGGCTCCGCCCGCTGGCAGCAGCAAGAAACGTGTGCGCCAAAACTTCAGAGAGTCGATAAGGCTGTGGAAGAGAGAGGAATGGGATCTTACGGGGATCTGCCTATGTAGGTTTTGTGTCAGAGTGCTAGTAAAGCCACTTGCCTGAAGTCCTCTGAGCCGGCAGAGCAGATGTACTGGTCCAGATAGTTCCATTTGTACTCCTCCAGCCGCTCGTGGCTGAACTCCACCCAGAATGGCAGGAAGTGGGCGTCTGCATGTGGAGGACACAGATTGTAGCTGTACTGAATCTGTGTGGATTCATAGGGATACCTACAGACACAAAACACACTTGTGGGCATTTCTAGAAGAACAAATTACATGAGACTGAGGGTGTGTTCACACTTGTCATGTTTGGTTCGAATAAACCTAACTCTGATGCAATTGCTCTGTTAGTATTCACACCAGGAAATCCGCTAGTTCACTTGCTTTGGTCTGGACCAAACACAATGTTAATTTTTTTTTGTTTGGTGTAGGCATCTTTTGGGCAGGTGTGAATACAACAATCGCACTCGGTTGCAAACAAAACAACCATACCAAGACCTAGCTAAGAGGTGGTCTCGGTCTGGTTCCAAACCTGGTTCTAGGTCTGGCTTTCCAAACCCAAGCAAATGAACTATGAATAAATGATTTCCTGGTGTGAATACACCTTTGAATGCATATCCAAACCCTGGTGTGCACCAAACAAGTGGACCAAGACCGCTAAAAAAAATAATGGAACTCTGATGCGGGTCAAACGAAATGTGAATGCAACAAGGACCAAATACTTCTAAACGAACCAAAAACAGGAAGTAATGACAATATGCAATATGTTTTCTTGAAGAGAACAAGTGGTGTATCCAAAACTAAATGAGCAGAGGGCAAATATGCAGCAACAAAGCGGTAAAATGCCTTTTATGACCTCTTTGTGAGTTTGCAGGTGGTAAAACACATGCAACATATACATTTACATGCAACAAAGGCACTTAGTCCAGCAGACAGCATTAGGTGTATCCGACTTTAAGCGAATGCACCTTTTCCTTTTGTTTGAGTGTTTGGTGAGTTCCGTCACAAAATATACGTCATTCAACCTGACCAATTAGGTTGTGAACTATGCCTTTAGGTTTGTTGTCAAAAATGTCGGTGTGAATGCTAAGCGAACCAAGACCAAATGTATCGTTTTCCTTTTTGGTCCGGACCAAACGAACCGAACTACAAGTGTGAACACACCCTGAATGACTACAAACATAAACTGACTTCGGGAGGTAGCGGGTGACCGTAATGATCTTATCTTTAAGGCAGACTTTATGAAAGGTTCTCCCCATACTGAGCCAGTAAATGCTCTCCTCCTCCTCTGGTTTACGTCGAGACACCAGCCCTGAAAAGCACACCTTTAAATCTCTCACCACAATGGAGCATGATTTATAACAGGAAGACACGTCTATTTTTCAAAAGCAGAGCTGCGGGGCATCCAGCAGGGGATGTACCTCGAGAATAAAGGGGGCTGCTGCTGAGGGGCGGGGCTATAGCCGGCTGTGGCTTCCTATTAGGCTGTACAATGATCTGGTAGCCCTGCATCAGTCGTTGACAGATGAACTCTTCAAACACCTGATGGGCCAACATCGCTGGAGACTCATCGTCACGTCTACAGAAGATGGAGAACATTCATTTTGGATTAAAATCTTCAATATACACAAAATCACAAATGAGGTTTCAAAGTCTCAGAATACTTGTGAGAATTGTAAATTTTTCTAGGCACACAGACGCATTCTCAGTGTTTCATGGGCGTAGGCAGGTGCTAAAGTGTTCTCTTGGCGCAAATTTCTTGTTTTAGTTCTCGGATTGGTGGAGATTTCTTTGTAACATTGTGAATAACAGTTCAACAGTAACAAACATAATTTATTTAAATAGCTAAAAGAATGGGAGGTGATGCGTTAAAGCGGGCACATCAGGCGATTTTATGTTCTACTTTGTCTGTGGAGCGTACAAGCTGTCTGTGCATGTATAAAATCCATAAAGTAGCAAAGAATAAACTCTCAAAACTAAAGAGATATCCTTTTAAAAGTTAAGACTCATCCACGCCTTCCTAAAACACCTTATTCAAATATGCCCTCACAAATCTACATCCCAATGTGGAAAGATTTGCATAACACCGCTCAAATGTATACGCAAAGAAAGAAGGCGTAACTTTTTATTCTCATTGTAGTATTATTGCCGCCGCTGCCGCCATGTCGTGGAGAAGCTGTGTTTCACTGTGAAAGCAAAACTACTTTGTTTGACCTTCCAAAAGAGGACACAAGAAATCAGAGGTTAAGATGCATTTACAACACTGTTCCAGCACAGTACAACCTAAATATTCGAATATGTGCAGCGTATTTTACAGAGGACTGTTTCCTGAACCTGTTTCTAAAAAGTGGGGCAATTCCAACTTGCAAGGACAGACTGGCGCTTCTGTATGTTTGTTTTCATATTTAATAAATGTGCTACTGACTATTTAAACGTGAGTTTTGAGCAGTGTAGATTAGCGCTTGTTTTTTGTTTCTACGATCACAAATACAAACATGGTTTTATGTTTACATCTGTTGTTAAGTCAACTTAAAACACTGTCATTTATTGTCTTATTAATAATGCATCACTGTAAAAGGTCTTTTATAAAACAAAGAAAACAAACAGAATGTGGCTTTCTGCCATTTGAGTTTCCTTTCTGTCACAAAAATTAACTGAAACTCAGCATTTATTGGCTACGTTACGTGTCACAATGTTTTTTCCCTTGTTTATCTGTTAACTAAATCAAATATATTTCAAGTATTTATTCCCTGTATGTGTATATGTACTGCAGATTACAATATGTATAACATTATAATTTGATATAATTAGTATTTCCACATCTAGGTGGAAAAAAATTGTAATTTGTACTGCAGTCTGTACAAAATAAATGAAAAGAAATGTAGCATAGTAGATTTGTCGTTGTTTTTTTGTTGTACTGAAAGCGTATCGAACCGTGACCCCCGAACCGAGGTACGTACCGAACCGTGACATCTGTGTACTGTTACACACCTAGTAATAAGACATTAGAATTGGTCATTATGTCCCCACTGCATGCAACAAATGCCTCGTTAATAATGGGTGTCAGTATTGCTTTGGAAGCTGATATGCCAAATATGGTAAGGGGCGTGACATTTCTGAGGTATTTGGCCAATCACAATGCACTGCATAGCTGGTCAATCAGAGCACACTGCACTTATCAGAACGATGAGCTTTGTAAAAAAAAACAAAAAAAAGACACGTTTCAGAAAGGCAGGGCAGAGAGGAACAACAATAATGTACGGTATGTGGAAAATAATGTGTTTTTTGGAACCTTAAACAACATGAACACATTGCATTACAACAAATACACAAAATTATGTTCTTTTTAGCAACATCACATGACCCCTTTAACAAAAGCAAATACCATTGATTAAAAACCTTGTAGCTCACAGTAGGTTCGTCTTTAAAGGTTTAAAAGCTAGTTAAAATCGGTTGTCCTATGGAAAAAAATGAATGTTTTTACTTCTAGAAGCCAATTGTTGCACTCTATAACAGCCAGTAGCCGATATATACACTGTCTGGATTTAAATAAGCACAAACGTAAAGGGATATTTCACACAAAAATGAAAATTTTGTCCTTAATCCTCATGTCGTTTCCAAACCTCTAAGACCTTCATTTATCTTTGGAACACAAATTAAAGATATTTTTGATGATATCCAAGAGCGTTCTGACTTGTCATAGACAGCAATGCAACTACCACTTTCAAAGCCCAGAACGGTAGTAAGGACATTATTAAAAAACAAAACAAAACAATGATTTAACCATAATTTTATGAAGCTATGAGAATACTTTTTGTGCGCAAAGAAAATTGCAGGGTCAGAAAACGCTGGATTTCATTAAAAATATCCTAATTTGTGTTCTGAAGATGAACATCATACAGGTTGAGGGCGAGTAATTGATGACAAAATTTGTTTATTTAAATCCAAACAGTGATTTTTCTTGGCCAGGCAGTGTCTAGACTACCTACAAATAGGGCAAAAAAACAGAAAACTATTTTTTAACCTATACCACCCAACCCTGAATGTGTTTGTACCTCTCCATGTCAGTGTGTGGCAGCAGGTCATAGCATCCCTCGGTGTAGTCATTCTGCAGGGTTTGGCGGTCGGGAAAGTAATCGGTCGTGAGGGGGAGGCAGGCGGGAGTGGTGAGGGACTTCCAGTCCACCCCGACCGTGCAGCAAAAACTAGGCACTGTCGGAGGGGCAGACAGCAGCAGGACTTCAGGAGCACCCCCATCACACACACAGAGCGTCCCACAGCACATCACACGTAGACACACACCACATGGATGCAACAGACCGCATTCGTACACATTCACACGTAAGGCCCGATTGAAAATTAGCAGACAGATTGAGAGAGAAAGAGGCAGTAGAAGAGAGGGTGAACAGTTTCAGGCAGACAGACACATACCAACACGCAGAACAAAGGAGAAAGAGAAAGTGGGAAAAGAAAAACGAGTGTGTTACCATCATTGTCACAATTGAACTGAAATTACAGTGAACGCTACGTGCAAAATTAACATGCACTAAAGGCACTGTGAGCATCGTGACATCACTGATGAGTAATAAGTGTGAACGGCCATCTGTACAAACACACAATTGGCAGAAAAGACAACCAGTACTTGTAGCATTCAGGCAAGGCATGCGTCGGCACTGTGATTTTACATATTTGTGATTGGTGATTTTATTGAGGTTACAAAGCTTGTGAGTGGGAGGGAACTGAAGTTTGATACTTGATTAGAGAGAAAAGGGAATTTTGGAAATAGAGGAATCCCCGGGGAAACATGGTACAGAGAGAAAGCCAGAAATCCCATTAAAATCTGAGGTGGAATTCACTGAATGAATTGCGCCTATTGCTTGAAATGCTTTTTAGCACCTGATTCAGTAATTACCACTATTTTCCTGTCAGCTATGTTTGCTGCGTCTTATTTGTTAATGTTACTAGCCAATTAGCATGCTAGCTTAGCCTACACCCTTTACAACTAAATGGAACAAATAATCAATTCGTATTTGTGAATATCACTAGCCGATTAGCATACTAGCTTAGCCTACACCTTTTACATCCTTATGGTACAAATGTTCAACTCTGAATATCACTAGCTGATTAGCATGCTAGCTTAGCATACACTTTTAAACCCTAATAGAATTGAAGTGTTCAATTCTTATTTGAAAATATCAATAGCAGATTATCTTGCTAGTTTATCCTACAGCTTTTACACCCTAATGGTACAAATGTTCGATTCTATTTGTGAATACCACTAGCCGATTAGCATGCTAGCTTAGCCTACACCTTTTACACACTAATGGTACAAATGTTCAGTTCTATTTGTGAATATCACTAGCAGATTAATGTGCTAGCTTAGCTTACACCTTTTACACCCTAATAGAACAAACATTCAGTTATTTTTTTGAGAATATGACTAGCCGATTAATGTGCTAGCTTAGCCTACACCATGTATACTTTAATGAAACAAACTTTCAATTCTTATTTGTAAATGTCACTAGCCGATTAGCTTGCTAGCTCATCCTACACGTTTTACACCCTAATGGTACAAATCAATTTCAATTCAATTTTTTATTTGTGACAATCACTAGCAAATCAGCATGCTAGGTTAGCCTACACATTTTACACCCTAACTATATAAATGTTCAATTCTTATTTGTGAATATCTCAAGCTGACTGGCATGCTAGCTTAGCCTACGTGTTTTACACCCTAATAGTACAAATATTCAACTCTTATTTGTGAGTATCACTAGCTGATTAGGATGTTAACGTAGCCTACACATTTTACCTCCTAATGGTACTAATGTTCAACTCTTACTTATGAATATCACTAGCTGATTAGCATGCTAGCTTAGCCTACACTTTTTACACCATAATGGTACAAATGTTCAACTCTAAGTATCACTAGTCAGATTAACGTGCTAGCTTAGCATACACTTTGAAACCCTAATGGAATAAATGTTCAATTCTTATTTGTAAATATCAATAGCTGGTTAACTTGCTAGCTTATCCTACACCTTTTACACCCTAACGGAACAAATGTTCAACACTTATCACTAGCTAGTTAAACTACGTTTAACGTGCTAACTTAGCCTACACCTTTTATACCATAGTGGTACAAATAATCAATTTGTATTTGTGAAAAATCACTAGCTGATTAACGTGCTAGCTTAGCCTACCCCTTTTACACCCTAATGGAATAAAAGTTCCATTCTTATTTGTGAAAATGACTAGCCAATCATCGTGTTAGCTTAGCCTACACACAAGAAACCCAAATGGAACTAATGTTCAGTTCTTATCAGTAGCCAGTTAGCATGCTAGCTTGGCCTACACCCTTTACAACCAAATGGAACAAATAATATTTTTTTATTTGTGAATATCACTAGCTGATTAACATGCTAGCTTAGCCTACACCTTTTACATCCTAATGGTACAAATGTTCATTTCTTATTTGTAAATATCACTAGCCGATTAGCATGCTAGCTTAGCCTACACACTTTACAACCTAATGGTACAAATGTTCATTTCTTTTTTGTAAATATCACTAGCCGATTAGCATGCTAGCTTAGCCTACACACTTTACAACCTAACGGTACAAAAGTTCATTTCTTATTTGTTAATATCACTAGCCGATTAGCTTGTTAGCTTTGTACCCTAATGGAACAAATACTAAATTCTGTTAAACTGTGGATGGTGTGAGAATAAGATTCAGGCAATAACAAACGCTCAAGTGGCGCAACTGTTTAGTGAATTCCCTCAGAGGTTGTGGACCACCTTTTTCGCTCATCAAACTTTCACCCATAAACAACAGCCACTCAACTCTGTCATTTATATGATCTACCGCACCAGCTCGAGATACCCAAACAACCTTACACAAAGATAAAGCACAGTAATTCCCTCAAGGACACACCTGATTTGAAGTTTCTAACCCAAAAGTGCCAAAATCAAAGATAAAAGCAAAGACTTAAGTACCTTAAATCATTCAACAATAGATAGCAGATTTCCTGCCCAAACCCCCACCCTTGAAATATAAAAGCATTTAAGTAACTGCAGCTAACCAATGTATATTTGCGGTGTATGTATGGTAAATTTTCATTCACTTCGAAGTGAATGAAGACTGGAGATGTGACGTGTTTTTGATTCTCTTCAGTGATGGGGAAGAACTCACTCGGATCTGGACTGGAGTAATCCTCAAAGGAACCACGGTTCACTGGTGTTCCTACAAAAGCAAGAGCAGTAACAACAATATGAACTTAACGTCTGGTTTCACAGAGAACAGTCATTTAATGACCAGACAATGTAATTACAAGAGTGGCTCCAAGAAGCATTTACTGGTCATACTTAACGATGCATGAAGGTCATGTAGGAATGGAAATTGCAAAGAATTCTCATTTCTCTTAAACGATTCTGGTTTTTTGACAATGGCATTAAAGAGATAGATCACCCAAAGATTCTGTCATCATTTACTCTCCAAACTTTTTTTTGTTCAGCACAAAGAAGATATTTTGAAGAATGTTGGTAACCAAACTTTGGACAGTAGCCACTGACTTCCCTAGTATTTTTTTTGTCAGACAGAATGGTAGATTCAGCGTTATGATGGGTCAGATCGCCTGTCAATAAAGCTGTTCGTGAACGGTCAATTGTGCCTTTAATTACATGAACAAAAATTCAGTAATAACACTGATTTTCCGTCAAAAAAGTCTAAAAACAACTACACAGACCGGCTCATAAGAGTCATTTGTTGTATGTTTTTTGAATCACTGCAAAGGAGTCATTTGTTTGGGACTCAGACTACACAAGTTGTGTTGCCAACTCATCTAAGATCATTAATTCAGGAATGAGACTATAACAGTCACACTGCATGTTTTTTGATTCACAACAAAGAACCAGGCCACAAGAGTCAGGTCACAAGAACTGTTTGGGACTTAAACTACACTAGTCGCATTGTATGTTATAATTCACAACAAAAAACAGATTCATAAAAGTCTTCTGTTTGGGAATCAGACTATGCCAGCTACATTTTATGTTTTTAATTCAGTACAAAGTATCAGCTCTTAAAGGACTAATTCACTTCAGAATTAAACTTTTCCTGATAATTTACTCATCCCCATGTCATCCAAAATGTTCATCTTTCTTCAGTCGAAAAGAAATTGTGAGGAAAACATTGCAGGATTTTTCTCCATATAGTGGACTTCAGTGGGAACCAATGGGTTGAAGGTCCAAATTGCAGTTTCAATGCAGCTTTAAATGGCTCTACACGATCCCAGCCAAGGAATCGTAGCGAAACGACCTTTTATAAAAAAAAATTAAAGGAACAATCCACTTTAAAAAAAAAAAAAAAAAAAATAGGCTTATTTTCCAGCTACCCTAGAGTTTAAGAGTTGAGTTTTACCGTTTTCGAATCCATTCAGCTGATCTCTGGGTCTGGCGGTAGCACTTTTAGCATAGCTTAGCATAGATCATTGAATCTGATTAGACCGTTAACATCTCGCTCAAAAGTTTCAATATTTTTCCTATTTAAAACTTGAGTCTTCTGTAGTTACATCGTGTGCAAAGATGGACGAAAAATGAAAAGTTGCGATTTTCTAGGTCGTTATGGCTAGGAACTATATTATTATTAACTACATTATGGAATGAGAGTATAGTTCCTAGCCATATCAGCATAGAAAAATCACAACTTTTCATTTTCCGTCAGTCTTAGTACACAATTTAACTACAGAAGAATCAATTTTTAAATTGGAAAAATATCGTCATTATATATGGTCATTTCTGAGCCAGATGCTATCGGTCTAATCAGATTCAATGATCTATGCTAAGCTATGCTAAAAGTGCTACCGCCAAACCCGGAGATCGACTGAATGGATTCGAAAACGGTAAAACTCAGCTGTTTAACTCTAGGGGAGTTGGACAATGAGCCTATTTTCAAAAAAAGTGGAGTGTTCCTTTAAGATTTATATACTTCTTAACCACAAATGCTCATCTTCCACTAGCTCTGCGATGTGGGGTCTATGACTTGACGTACTACGTAATAACGTTGGAAAGGTCACGCACGGTTAGTTCTTCATCAGTGTACTCCAGTTAAAAAAGGAAGGGTAGAGCGAAAAACTTTCTAATTTTCTCCTCCAACTTCAAAATTGTCCGACATCATTGTTTTACCTTTTTTTGTAAAGGGCGTTTGACTTTCTTTGCATGTTTGATTCGTAAACACTGGGTTGGTACTTCCACCTACATCATTCGTGACCTTTCCAAGGTGATTACGTAATGCGTGAAGTCAAGCTAGTGCAAGATGAGCATTTGTGGTTAAAAAGTGTAGATTTTTTTTTATTTTTAGAAAACGGTCAATTGTTTTGCTAGATAAGATCCTTATTCCTTGGATGGGATTGTGTAGAGCTGCACTGAAACTGCAGTTTGGACCTTCAATCCACTGATCCCCATTGAAATCCACTATATGGAAAAAAATCCTGGAATGTTTTCCTCAAAAGCCTTAATTTCTTGTCGACTGAAAAAAGCAAGACATGAACATCTTGGATGACATGGAGGTGATTAAATTACAGAAAATTTTTAATTCTGGAGTGAACTATTTCTTTAAGCGTCACTCTGACATTCATAAACTGTCTTAATATCTTTTAAAGGGCCACGTTGTAATAGTAGGTTATGTTAGTGAAAATAATGCACCAGTGCTGTTGCTACTAGCTGGACTTCCAGAGACATTATCAGGAACTCCTGTGATGTACAGTCCATTCTCTCCTGCATGACGGGACGCTGTCCGCTTGCTAAAACACACACATTTATACCATTATTAGTCTCTCACTTTATCACGTTGTTGCATTTTCCCTTTCCAAATAACCTCTTACTCATGTGTGCGTGACTGACCTTCCCGTAGCTTCGTGATAGGCCAGTTCCAGCAGCTCGGCGGAGGTACGAGCCGGGTCTCTCTGCTCACTACCCTGCAGCTCTGCCATGTTCTGTCTCGTCTGATGGTGGATCTGGATTGCCTCTCCAGAAGGACCTTGAACATCAACACAATATTATATAAAAACACATAGAGACTCTAGTGAAGGATTAGTGGTCGTTATGCAAAATATTTGACCACAGAATGGAGACTGACCAATCAGAAGCAGGTATTTCAGACGTTTATCACTTACCCACAGGGAATGTGTGCATCCATCGGCGGCGGTTGGAGGTGAGTTTCATTGGCATGCGTGAGGGAGCGAACGGGTTGATGAGGGCCCTCTGGGGCGTGTAACCGCCTGGCCGTATGTGCAGGGTGGACTCGGCGCTTCCCACCGTGAAGCGGCCCGGAGCGCTGGAGTCCCTCTGAGATTCTACCATCCTTTCTAGCAATTCTGCCGCAATGAGACAGATGAGAAGCAGTGAACATCAGCCAGATGTTTCTGTCTACATCTACACACAGGTGCACACTGATCGGTTCTGTACCTCTTGTGCAGCTGGTGTACCCCAGGGAGCTGCTGACCTCGTATTGGCCCTGAGCCGGGCGTGGGATGAGCAGGATGTTGGAGATGTGGCTCAAACTGTCATCTGATGCCAGGCTCCTCTGTTCTTCTGGTCCTGTATGCCTGGTTGGGGGAGAGCTGCCCACTACACCTCCACTGACATCTGTTGAGCCCCAACTTTTCCTGCTGGCTGACTCCCTCTCCCGGCTCGACCTGACACACACAATCAGAGGCTGAACGTATAAGCTGCCATATATACAGAGGAAATTGTCAATATGAATACTTCTAAAATCTTAAATAGAGATGCACTGAAATTATCACAATTGCAAGTTCATATCTCGCAATTCCTTTTTCCTTGGAATTGTGAGTTCACATCTCACAATTCCTTTTTTCTCACAATTGTGAGTTCACATCTCACAATTTCTTTTTCTCACAATTGTGAGTTCACATCTCGCAATTCTTTTTTCTCACAATTTTGAGTTCACATCTCGCAATTCTTTTTCTCTCAGAATTTCGACTTCCTATCTTGCAATTCCTTTTTTCTCTGAATTGTGAGTTCACATCTCACAATTCTGACTTTTTTTGCGAGAGTTCACATCTCGCAATTCTTTTTTTCTCACATATGCCAATTCACATCTGGCATTTCTGACTGTTTTTTCACATCTCGCAATTGACATTTTTCTCACATTTGCGAATTCACATCTTGCAATTCTTTTTTCTCACATATGCCAGTTCACATCTCGCAGTTCCTTTTTTCTCACAATTGCGAGTTCACATCTTGCAATTCCTTTTTTCTCACAATTGTGAGTTCACATCTCTCAATTCTTTTTCTCTCAGAATTTCGACTTCATATCTCGCAATTCCTTTTTTCTCTGAATTGTGAGGTCACATCTAGCAATTCTGAGTTTTTTACTCATAATTGCGAGTTCACATCTCGCAATTCTTTTTTCTCACATATGCCAGTTCACATCTGGCATTTCTGACTGTTTTTTCACATCTCGCAATTGACATTTTTCTCACCTTTGCGAATTCACATCTCGCAATTGCGGGTTCACATCTCACAATTCTGACTTTTTTCTCGCAATTGTGAGTTCACATCTTACAATTCTTTTTCTCTTCGAATTTCAAGTTCACATCTTGCATTTCCTTTGTTCTTGCAATTGTGAGTTCGCAATTGTAACAATTGTGAGAACACACATTTTAGAACACACAAAATATTCTGTAAGTCAGAATTGTGAAATGTAAACTCGCAATTCTGAGAGAATATCAGTTGTTTTCCCCCACAAACTGAACTTCATTACTCACAATTGTGAGTTTATCTCACACAATTCTGAGAAAAAAAGTCAATTTACATCTCGCAATTCTGACTTTATTACTCACAATTGCAAGTTTATTTCCCACAATTCAGAGAAAAAAAGTCATAACTGCAAAATGTAAATTTGCAATTGCGAGAAAAAAAGTCAGAATTGTGAGATAAAAAGTTGCAATTACCTTTCTAAAAAAAAATATATTTAGTGGCAGAAATGGGCTTCTATAAATAACTGTATATGAACATTTAAATTGCACATAAAGCAGATTTTATATTAACTTCTTAATGAAATAATTATTTTCGCACTAAACGTAATAAAGGCTGTAATAAAAACTTTTGTTTATAAGCTGTTTTTCTGCAGTTGAAAAAATAAATGAGTAATTACGAGACAGGACACATTTCAATACGTTGCACTGTTTCTTTCAACATACCTTCTGATGTTCATTCATGTTTGTTTCATGCTATGACTAGTACTAAAGAGGAGATGATCGGATTCACAGAGGCACTACATCAGGGATAGGCAACGTCGGTCCTGCAGTGCCGATGACCTGCAGAGTTTAGTTCCAACTCTAATCAAATACACCTGAACAAGCTAATCAAGGTCTTCAAGATCACTAAGGCAACAGGCGGATGAGGGTTTTTTTTTCAGGGTTGGAGCTAAACTCTGCAGGATATTGGCACTCCAGGACCAACGTTGCCTATCCCTGCACTACGTCTTTCTGTCATGCTACATTAAAGACTGCCAAAACTGTACTTACTAAATTAATAGAATATCAAAGTATATCATATCAAAAGTAACAACACAAAGCTTATTGCGACTACAGGATGGTAAACATGCTACAAGTAATTTTAAGTGAAGTTTTGTTCACATGCAAACTGAAAATAAAACAGACTAAAAGACTGATCTAAATAAAATTCTATTAAAATCATGAAATCAATACCATTTCCATCCTTAATTTCGGCACTCCCAAAATTTGTTTAGTTAGCTTCCTGACAAATATTTTCGTTTAATTTTGGTGCATGACTAACATGAAGTATCTTCCCATCCAGAAGCTCAAGCGAGCAGATTTGTAACACTGCAGTCATAATTCAAGGAATGTTTTACCCAAAAAATGAAAAATGACGACGGGATTATTATTTAACATACCTGAAATTGGTGGACCTCTGAGCTCTAGAAGGTCCAGGAAGCCTAAAGACCTGAGCATCGTATGCATCGTAGTCCACCTGGATCGGAAGGCTATTCTCAGTATCTTTGGGGGCACAAAGAGCTGAGAAAGACAAAACCAGCTCAAGTCAGATCACCTCAAATCCTTATACAATTTAAAAAACTAAAATATAAAACCTACTAGTGACCTACTTACAATGTTCTTTGCTGCTTCTGGCTTTCTCAGCATGAGCCTTAAGATGAAAAGACATCAAAATGACAGCAGATTCATTAGCAGTTTTATAAATCTTAAGTTGTCCACATAATAAAAATGTTAGAAAGTCACAAGGTGTTGTCAGCTAAAGAGCCATATTTCTAACCTTTTTTCCAGCCAGCTTGATGCGTGGTGTAAAACAGCTGCATGAGTTCTGGCTCTTTGATGTGTAAAAGCTGTAGAATTCATATTTATCATAGTGAGCTCATCTGCATTAACCTATTAATGTTTTTTTTGCACCTACTAAAAACCCAGCGCACCCTAGCAGTCAGTAGCAATAACTCTGAAATCTCACCTGTGGTTGATCCAGTGAGGCAGGTTGTAGTCATCGCCAATTCTAGAGTCTCCGTGCACAGTGCGGTTATGTAACTGATAAAATGATATGAAAATGTTTTTTCAGCTCATTTAAAAGTATTAAAACATTCAGATCTGATTCTATGCTCAAATGCCAAACCTAATATGGTCTTTACCAACCTTGAAGAGTGGAACAGCATGGAGGGGCTGCTCTCCCATGCATACCAGATCAACACCGATGCCTGTTAGGAAGATACCATAACATAAGCGTCCACCGCACTGTGCTACAAGACAAACAGCAAATGTACAACACAATCACTGACCGTTGTCTATCATGCGCTGTTTGGTGAGGATCATGAGCAAGCGGTCCACCTCGAATACACCCACTCCTGGAGTAATGACCACTGACATCTGACCCGTACGGTCAAAGTTACGGTTGATGTAGTGCTTATCAAAGACTGAAAGAAACAAAACACTGATATCAGGACAAACAGCTCTGCTGAAGTGCTGTGGAACTGTAGACTAAATACAAACCATTGAAAGACAAGTTGATAGCTTCCAGATAATTCCCCTGAGCAGCAGTGGAATTGTGCCCGCACAGGAATCCATCTGCAATATTGCAACATAAACATAATGAGTGTCAATCTTAAACTCTTACACTTGCAATAATGGCATTTTCTGTTTTCAACATTGATAATAAAAAGAAATGTTTCTCGAGCAGCAGATCAGAATATTAGAATGATTTCTGAAGGATCATGTGACACTGAACCTCGGGTTCAAGCCTCCATTAAGGACAGCAAGCCAAGTTTGTTTACCATTGCCCATCAGGACTGGATCAGGACTCAAACATTTTTTCAAACATGTGGTTTGTTAATAAAGGTAACATCTATTTGAAAGTTTGCTTCAAAGTTTTTGGAGATGTGAGCTTCAGGGGCATTAGCGGCCATTCAGCACTCATAAACCCGCCGAGAGCAGCCTTAGCTCGGCCAGATCTTCTGGAATTTGCTGCTGGCTCTGATGTCTGTATCGTGGTTAAACATGAAATTCATTTTGGGTAAATCTAATAGGCAGTCTTTGGTCTCGTTAATCTTTTTGTTCCAGAGCAAATAGTTTGAATGACTGAAGCAACGCAATGCTCCTTCGTTACTAGTTCTAAAGTGACGTTTTGGAATTAGGAATGGAGGCTTGGGCTCAGCTGTTCAGCAAATTTGAATTTGAAATTTGAATCCATGGCAGAAGTAGCAGCACAAAAGAGGGTTTTTAAAGACACTTCATTGTTGTTTCTAATGTACTTGCATATTTGTGCCATCAGAACATTGTATAAATGCAATATCACAGCTGTGTGATATGGCTGTATATCGACATGCTGTGATTATCTGCGGCCTCATGCCTAAGCCAAATATCAGCTGTGCTGATACACAGGCATGCAGATATACAGCCATATAGCACTGCTATTCGTGTGATATTGCTCATATATACACATATATGTAACATGACTGCATACGCACCTGCTCCTTTAAGACGCACCAGCACAGGGTACTGTATGAAGAGTTTTTTAATGGTGATGAGCAGAGATGTCCACTCATCACGCCTTTCATTCTGGGCCACCACCCTGCATAAGAATGAAAATTAGGACTGCTGCTTAAACCAGTATAAATATACAGTGCCTTGCGAAAGTATTTATATCCCCATTTTTTTCACGTTTTGTTGTGTTGCAGCCTTACGTTAAAATGATTTAAATGACTTTTTTCTCCACATCTATCAACACTACATACACCATAATGACAAAGCACAAAACTGGTTTGTAACTTAAAAAAATTATTAGAAATAAAAAACTGAAATGATTCCGTTGTATAAGTATTCATACCCTTTTCTGGGACACCTGAAATTAAGCTCAGGAGCACTCACACTGCTTGTAGATGTTACTACACTTCGAGTGGAGTTAAACTGTGGCAAATTTATTTGAATGAGTATGATTTGGAAAGACGTATATACCTCTCAAATAAAAGGTCTAACAGCTGAAAATGCATATCAGAGCAAAACAACAGCCTGGTCACAACTGAGGTCAAAACAACAGCCTGTGGAGCTCAGAAACAGGATTGCGTCAAGGCATAGAACTGGGGAAGAGTTCAGAAAAAAATTCTTCTGCATTCAAGGTTCACAGAAGCATGCAGGCTCCATTAATCATAATGGAAAATGCTTGGAACAACTAGGACTCTTCCTAGAGCTGGCCTCCTGGCCAAACTGAGCAATTGATGGGCCTTGGTTAGACTGGTGACCAAGAAGCTGATGGTTACTCTAGTTGAGCTCCATGATCATATATGCAGATGGGAGAAATATACAGAAGGACAAACATCACTGCAAAACTCCCCGGTGTGGCCAAACTTAGTCCTCCTCAGTAAAGACACATGAAAACACTGTGAGAAACAAGATTTTTTTTGGTCTGATGAACCTCAATTCCAAGCATCATGTATGGAGGAAACCAAGGACTGCTCATCAGAGCACCTGCAGAGCAAGTAAAGTGTGCTGGTAACAGCCTCATGCTGTGGGGCTGTTTATCAGCAGCAGGGACTGAAGGACTCGTCAGAGTAGAAGGAAAGCTCAATGCACCAAAATATTGACTGGGCAGAAGGTTCACCTTCCAACAGGACAATGACCCTAAGCACACAGCAAGAGTGGCTTATAGACAACTCTGTAAATGTCCTTGAGTGGCCCAGCCACAGCCTGGGCTTGAACGCAATCAAATATTTCTGGAGAAACCTGTCTTCCTGCACCCATCCAAGATGACAGATCTTGAAAGGCGGAAGAGGTGAGGCGAAGAATGGCAGATAATTGCCAAATGCAGATGTGCAAAACCTGTTGCATCATACCCAAAAAGACTTGAAGCTGTAAAGGTGCAAATATTGTAAAGTAAAGAGTTAAGGGTATGAATACTTATGCATAATACTTATTTCAGTGTTTTGTTTTAATAAGTTTGCAAAGTTGTCACAAATCTGCTTTTTTGCTTTGTCATTATGGTGTATGAAGTGTAGACTATTAACATTAACATATATATATATATATATATATATATATATATTTTTTTTTTTTAAGCAGTTTAACATAAAACTGCAACATAACAAAAAACGTGAAAAAATGAAGAGGTATGAATACTTTTGCAAGGCACTGAACCAGTAGACTTAATGCTTAGTGAACTTCTGGACCTGTAGAAATCCTCATAATAACGTCCCTCATGGTCTTGTCGGACTGATGCTCTTTGGAGCTCTGGGAACTCTTCTACATGAAGAAAGATACACAGTCAATTACCATCGTTCAAATTATACAACCCAAGCACTGTTTTAAATATGAAACACTTACCCAGTGATTTGGCAGAGTAGAAGGTACGAGAGAACAGCACCACTGTAACCTCATGGCTGCAGTTCTTCTCCTAGAAAAGTGGATATATTTTAACAAAGACAGTCCCAATGAGCATCATAATCAGCTATATCGTTCAGATATCATTACTTCTGGTCAATGATAAAACTGACACTCACTTTCCATTTGGCAAACAGATCTGAGAGGAAACCATTGACAGCTTTCTCAAAGTAAAGATCACCTGTGAATGAAAACAGCAGCTTAAATGACGTGAAATAACAGATTTACTCTTCTGTTGTTCATAGTGGTTAAAATGGTTTGTTTACCATAGATATCAAAGTCCCACATCTCACAGCTCATCTGAATGAATATATAAACCATCGCAGAGGTGGACCGAAACACCACCTATGTGGAGAAAATATGTGAACAACGAAAGTGATGGACAGTAACACAAACTAAATTTTCACTGAGACATTCTCACCCTTGTATCTTCACTGATGTAGCCACAAGTGACCTTCTCTCCTTTTACCCATAATTCACTGGCCTGGGCCCTGAAACCATGATAAAATGATTTTTTGGGTTAAACATACACTACTATTCAAAAGTCAGTTCATAAATGTTTTCTCTGATGCTCAAAAATTCAGCATTTATTTGATTTAAAAAAATACAGTAAAATCACTAAAATTGTGAAATATTATTACAATTTATAATAACGAATTTCAGTTACAATATTTTTAAAAATGTAATTAATTCTTGTGATGAAAGCTACATTTTCAGCATGATTACTCCAGTCTTCAGTGTCACATGATCCTTCAGAAATCATTCTAATATGATGATTTGCTGCTTAAGAAACATTACTTATTATTACTAATGTTGAAAACATTTATGCTGCTTCATATTTTTGTGGAAACCGTGATAAAACAGCACTTATTTCAAATATTTTGTAACATTTTAAATGTACTTACTGTCACTTTTGATCAATTTAAAACATTCTTGCTAAATAAAACTATTAATTTCTTTCAGAAATACACAAAAACTAACCCCAAACTTTTGAACGTCAGTTAGGGCTGCACAATTAATCGAATTTCTAATCGTGATTACAACTACAGATGCCACAATTATGTAATAGTTCAACGGCACAATTACAAAAAATAAATAAATAAATAAATCCACTTACATTATTCTGCTTGCTTAAGATGTGTGTGTGTATGTTTGTGTGTGAGAGTGTGTGTGTTTTCCTTCAGGTTATGTTAAGGTTTTTTTTTTTCATTGTTTTAATTTTTACACTTTTTTGTATTTAAAGGAGAAGTCCACTTCCGGAACAACAATTCACAAATAATTTACTCACCCTCTTGTCATCCAAGATGTTCATGTCTTTCTGTGTTCAGTCGTGAAGAAATTATGGTTTTTGAGGAAGCATTTCAGGATTTTTCTCCATATAATGGACTTCATTGGTGCCCCAATTTTGAACTTCCAAAATGTAGTTTAAATGCTTCAAAGGACTCTAAATGAAAGAAGGGTCTTATCTAGCGAAATGATCGGTCATTTTTTTTTTTTACTTTTTAAGCACAAAAGCTGGTGTAGCACGGGATGCGCGTTCACAAAGTTCAAACTATTGAAACTATCACGTTGAAAGGTCCTGCGGAAGCACAGAGACAGTGTTTACAAAGCGAGCGCGAAAAGACTAAGAAAGTGCAAGTAAGTGTGTAAACGCTGTTTACAAACAAAAAGGTACAACAATGTCCTCCTCTCAAGTTGTGGGAGAAAATACGATGGAGTTTTTTGCCACACTCAGTACACAGACGATGAACTTACACGTGATTCGTAGTAGTGATGGGAAGTTCGGATCATTTTACAGACTCGGAACTTTGAGTCTCGTTCAGCAAACTGAACAAATCAAAAAAAAATTTGGAGTAAATTTTGAGAATTTCGTTCATTTTAGCAAAATATAATTAAAATGTTACATGTTACTTTTCTAACACATCTACTGCTTACACAAACGTTGATCACACTACAAACAAGACAAAACTATAATGCTATAAGAAACAGAAAAGATTAATTCATTGTTTAACTGGGTCTTTAGTCTATGATTAGCTCACCTCATCTCTTATCTGAAAAGTTTTCAGGTTTGAGTCGTTCGTTCATCACGTGACAGCCCCATAAGATAAACGAACGATTCGAAAAACCCGACAACTCGGAGGTGAACTCATTCCAGTACAGAACCTAATAGGATGTTGCACATGCGCGACTAAACAAATCACTCCCCGAGACGCCTCAATCTTCCCGAGTCACATTAAAGATTCGTTCAAAATGAAAGAATCGTTCAAGAACGACCCATCTTATTCATAGCATCGTGGACGCACATCCCAGAGCCTGTGCTACACGATCTTTTGTGCTTAAAAAGTATTTAAAAAATTATTTTTCGGAAAAAATGACTGATCGTTTCGCTAGGTAAGACCCTTCTTCCTCGGCTGGGATTGTTTAGAGCCCTTTGAAGCTGCATTTAAACTGCATTTTGGAAGTTCAAAATTGGGGCACCAATCAAGTTCATTATATGGAGAAAAATCCTGAAATGTTTTCCTCAAAAATCATAATTTCTTTACGACTGAAGACAGAAAGACATGAACATCTTGGATGACAAGGGGGTGAGTAAATTTGTAAATTGTTGTTCTGGAAGTGGACTTCTCCTTTAAAGAAGAAACTATATATAAAAATGTGGCATGCAGTTGCTTCAAACAATGAAAAAAATAGCTTTGCTTCAAAGCTATTCAAAACATCATTCAATGTAAATTGTGATAACTGTTATTAATAATCGCAACTTCAAAGTAATAATTTGCTATTAGGATTTTTGTCATAATCGTGCAGCCCTAACGTCAGTGTATAAGTCATTAAATGCACACTTCTGACTGTACAATACTTGAATTGACAAATCAGATTGAAGTATTTCAAACAGCCTGTAATAATGGATATTGTTACCTGATCCCTGCAAACTCTACTTTCTGTGTCACATAGGCACATGTGCTCACCTGAAAGAACATCACAAACATAAATATTATTGCAAGGTATCAGAAATGAACATCCCATGCTGACTTGAATCTAGTCTACTCACTAAGCTCTTCTTCAGTCTCCACATGTCTCCTCGTCCAATATACTGATCTTTGAAGGTGAGCTCCACCAGATCCAAAGTCACATCCTGGTAAATTTCAATGGAACATTTAGGTAATAAGACATGAGTCTTTATAGTCTTTAATCAAAATAGTAGGATTGTTTTATAAAGAGTATTTCTGTATAAAATACCTTTGGGTCCACAATATTGATGATGACATCCTGGTATGCGCGAAGCTTGAAGGCCTGAGCCACAGTCTGATCTACACTGATAGTTTCTGTTAGTAGAAAAAGAGAAAATTCACTTCGAATAATTAACACTGAGATACAGTCGATTAAGACACTAGTATAGAAAATTAAGTGCTAATCTAAAACTCACCTTTCTGCAGGTCTTCTTTCAAACTCTTGACCTGCAACAGCAGAGGACTAAGACAAAGACACAGAAATTATAAACACAGAAATATTATCAATGCATATATTAAAATACACATTATACTAGTATGTGTACTTACACAAGAAAGTATTGGGTAGTACAAGATAACTACATAGGTTAAGGTTAGGTTTAGGGCAGTTATTACCCAGTTATTATAATTGCTATAATAAATGCATAGTATTTACACATGGAACAGGACTGTAAAATAAAGTGCTTCCAATATACCAGGCAATTTACAATGCTGTATAATATAGAAGACAACAGTGTAGTTTCATTAATACACTGAATTTGTTTTATTTTCATATTTTCTGTTTTAGTAATTTTGTTGCATTTTGTCATTTTTATTAGCTTTTTAAATATGCAGTTTACGTGGTCTACATAAATTGTATTCATTTTTATTTCAATTTTAGTTCAAATAAAAATTAAAATAAAAATGGTTAATATATATTCATTTAAACCTTTCACGCAAGACTGTGTTGTAACATTTTTAATTTTATTAAATTATGACTTTTTATAGGATAAAATTTTACATATTTGTAGACAAAGTTTGGGATCAGTAAGATTTGTAATTTTTTTTTAAAGACTTATCTTATGCTCATCAAGTCTGCATTAACTTTATCAAACATACTGAAAAAAGCAGTAATATTATAAAATATTATTACAGTTTAAAATAATGATTTTCAATGTGGATATATTTTAAAATATAATACATTTCATTTTAAAATCTATTTTTATATAATATAAAATGTATATATAACACACATATAATAAATATAATATATAATATATTTATATATAATAAATACAATATATATATAATATAAATATAATTTTATTTAATTTATTCATGTGATGCAAAGCTGAATTACTCCAGCCTTCCATGTCACATGATCCTTCAGAAATCATTCTAATATGCTGATTTATTACTTTTATTATCAATGTTGGAAACAGCTGTTTCCAAAAATACTTTTTTCAGGATTCTCTGATGAATAAAAAGTTAAAAAGAACAGCATTTATTCAAAATAGAAATCAATTCTAACAATATAAGTCACTTTTATCAATTTAAACACAATTTTATCTGTTTTTTTTTTTTTTTGTAGATTTATCCATTTTCCTTGGTGAATAAAAAAATACAAATTTACTGTCCACAAACTATTAAATGGTAGTTTATATTGTTACAAAAATTTCAATTTTAAATAAATGCTGTTATTTGACATTTTTATTTATTAAAGAATCCTGAAAAAAAGTATCACAGTTTCCAACAACATATTAGATATTAAGCACAACCGTTTTTAAAACTGATAATAAATCAGCATGTTAGAATGATTTCTGAAGGATCATGTGACACTGAAGACTGGAGTAATCATGATGAAAATTCAGCTTTGCATCACAGGAATAAATTACATTTTAAAATATTCTGACATAGAAAACTATTTTACATTGAAATACTATTTCACAATATTACATTTTTTTCTGGATTTTTGATCAAGTAAATGCAGCCTTGATGAGCATTAGAAACTTCTTTAAAATCATTAAAAATCTAACTGATCTCTAACTTTTGAATGGCAGTGTATTTCTGTGAGACTGACCTGAAATTATATTAATATTAGTTTTTTTTTAATACATAGTTTATGTAGTCTATATAGTTTTAGTCAGTATTAGTTTTTATTTGTTTAAGGTTTAGTTAGAAAATAAAAATGAAAATAAAAATTGTTAAGTTTCATTTAACATTTCATTTAACCAAATTACAGCTTTTTGTAGTTTCACCTAATGATGTTACAATGAAATGCCACATATTTCTGGACATATTTCTTTGAGACCAGCAGAAATCAGTAGAAAGCTCCTCTTACCTGTACTCATCATTTGGATGTGCAATCTCGACAATATCCCCCAGTTTAACCTGAGAGAAGACTTTAGGATTCATCATCAACTCATCATCTGTGGAGAAAAAATAAGTGTTAAGAGATGCGTGCAAAACACAATCATGTTAAATAAACCAGTGTCATAAACTAAAACCAGTTCAGTACTAAAATATGAAGAACATTCTCACCACTCCCTCCAAAGCCCTTCTTGTGCACCACAAGTTTGTAGGACCTGTTTGCCTTCATGGTAACAGTCATTGTATTCTTGATGATGATGTACAGTCAGTCACATACACATTTACAAACTGAAAAATATCCAGTGCTTAAGTAATCGGCAGAATATCAACATCTTCACTTCAGCATCCTTCAAATCGACATAATATGGATCAACAAAAGTATTAAAGTGCTTGAAAATGAAGAAGCACAATGAAACTCATGACAGTCTGTCATCCTCCGGTTTGTTTACAAGTCCCGTGACTCATTTCTTCTGACCCCAGAGAACGCTCTGCAAAAACTTCTTCCAACTGTAAGACACGGGTTTATTAGAAAGAGAGTCAGTATTTATATACACACCAACAACGCACAGCTTAACTCATATCTGCCAGAAATAATGCAACATTTGTACTGTTTTCTGAACTAAGCTGATAGTGTCTTCTTCGGGTTTGTGGTAATAGAAAGAAGCACAGCGCCGCCTAGTGTATTGGAGATTCGCAATCCAAAAACATGTCCGCCTCTATTTAATAAAATAAAATAAAATAAAATAAAATAAAATAAAATAAAATAAAATAAAATATAATAACACTGAAAAGTGAAGCAGTATTTTTTGTCACTGTTGTACATACAGTTGTCAAAAGTCAAACGTTTACATATACTTATATATATAGAAAATAATAGTTGAATTTATATACCCCATGATTTTTAATTCTGTGTTGTTAGCTGAATGATCCACAGCTGTGTGTTTTTTTTTTTTTTTAGTGATAGTTGTTCATGAGTCCCTTGTTTGTCCTGAACAGTTAAATTGTCCGCTGTTCTTCAGAAAAATCATTCAGGTCCCACAAATTCTTTGGTTTTTCAGCATTTTTGTGTATTTGAACCCTTTCCAACAATGACTATATGATTTTGAGATCCACTTTTCAGACTGAGGACAACTGAGGGACTCATATGCAACTATTACAGAAGGTTCAAACACGATGCATTAAGAACCAGGGGGTGAAAACTTTTTGAATTTGAAGATCAGGGTCAATTTAACTAGTTTTGTCTTCTGGAGAACATGTAGGTATCTTCTGTAGCTTCTGAAGGGCAGTACTAAATGAAATATGATATTTAGGCAAAATAAGAAATATGTACATATCCTCATTCTGTTCAAAAGTTTTCACCCCCTGGTTCTTAATGCATCGTTTTCCTTCTGGAGCATCAGTGAGTGTTTAAACCTTCTGTAATAGTTGCATATGAAACCCTCAGTTGTCCTCAGTGTGAAAAGATGGATCTCAAAATCATAGTCATTTTTGGAAAGGGTTCAAAAACTCAAAAAAACAAAGAATTTGTGGGAACTGAAGGATTTTTCTAAAAAAAAAAAAAAAAAAAAAAAAGCAGGCAGTTTAACTGTTCAGGACAAACAAGGAAACTATCACTAAAAACAAACAAAAAAAAAACAGCTGTGGATCATTTAGACAACAACACAGTATTAAAAATCAAGGGTATGTAAACTTTTGAACAGGGTAATTTCTATAAATTTAACTATTATTTTCTCTGGTGGACTATATGTAAATGTTTTTATGTGAATTATTGTATTCAGGTCAGTACTAAATAAAAAATAACATGTATTTTGTATGATCCCTCTTATTTTGGTAAATAATTAACATTCTCCACAACTGTATTACCTCAAACTTGGGTAAGATAGACACAAATACTGATAAAAAATTAATAAACTGATTTCAGTGATAATGTATGTTTATTTCGTCTGCCAAAGGAAGATAAAAAAAAAATACAAAAGGTTGCAATAAAACATACAATGCAATTATTAAATGGCAGTTTATGCAGCAGTACAAAATACTGATGTTAATACTACAGTATAAATTAAATGTGTGAAATCATATCAGATGTCAGTCCCTTATTTTTATGTGTGTTCTGATAAGGTGGTCCCTCTCAGAGAGTACATTAATGATGCACCAACTCAGATGTTGGTTATGTCAACCAAAAAACACTTTGTTTTCTACTAGGTTAAATATTTATTCTGTCCTGTAATACAAATCGGTTGTTTCTTCTCGAACCACTGGGAGTCAACAACAAGACTTCTTCTTTGGTTTTTCTTGTGTATCTTCCAGTGCTTTATCATCTGAAATAACAAACCCACATTATTGTACTTTATACAACACAACATTTACAACTATGTTATGATTTCAGAATGCAAACTCTTACCAAGAATACTTCCATCTCCAATCTGAGCGGTGCTGGTTCCTGTCTCCAGGTCCTTCAGAATGGAATCTTCAAAGGCCAGAGCCGCCACCCGAAAGAAAAAGTCCTGGATGTTTTCCCCTTCAAACCCACAGTATTAACAGTTACATGTAGCATCCATCTAATATCTAATAATACAATGGACATAGCAACAACTATGAGGTACATTTATCCCTTCAGATTGTACCTGTTTTTGAGGACACCGCCCAGAACTCAGCATTCATTTCTGCTGCAATTTTTATGGCATCTCTCTCTGTTCTCTGGCACTCTTCTGCAGACTTCACATAAGGACAGCAGGGAGTCTTTAATAGCTTTTACAAGTAGTACATGTACATATGCGTGCTTGTCTGTGGGGACTTTTCTCACCAGGAGGTCTCTTTTTGTGCCAACCAAGAACACAAAACAGGAGTCTGGTTCATTTTCCTGCAGTGCCTCTGATAACCACTGTCTGAGAAACAACCAAAAAAATCATTCAAATTAAAATTCCTTGACACTTTCTGATTATTCAAACACTACTACAGGTTTTACTTACTGTGTGTGTTCCAAGCTCTTGATATCCGCCATGTCGAAGACAGTAATAATAACTTTTAAATAGAAACAGAACAGATTATACTGGGGTTTTATAGGAATAGATGTGGAGAAATTCAGCATTACATCACTAGCTCACTAATGGATCCTCTGCAGTGAATGGGTGCCATCATAATTAGAGTCCAAATAGCTGATACAAATCATAATAATCCACAAGTAATCAACACCACTTCAGTCCATCAGTTAATGTCTTGTGAAGTGAAAAGCTAAATGTTTGTAAGAAAACTATTATCATTAAAGCGTCTTAACTTTAAACTGTTATCAAAATACTAGTCCATAATCCATAATAATGCTGTTTCCAGTGAAAAAGTCCATCAACTGTTGTCCTCTCACATCAAAATCCACTGACATATTTGTTTAGAACTGTTTTGGGCTGTTTTCACATATAAACAGTGCTTGATCTGTGCATATTTCTCTCCTGATTCATAAAGAGAAATTCATATTTTTCTCTTGATTTAAAGTTAAATCTTCATGATGGACTTGTTTCTTGCAAACATGTATCTTTTCACTTCACAAGATGTTACTTGATGAACTGGAGTGGAATGGATTACTTGGATTATTCTGACGGCACCCATTCACTGCAGAGGATCCACTGGTGAGCAAATGACGCTATACATTTCTCCAAATCTGTTCCGATGAAGAAACAAACTCATCTGCATCTTACATGGCCTGAGGGTGAGTACATTTTCAGCAAATGTTAATTTTTGGGTAAACTGTTCCTTTAAATGAGAACCTGCATTTTACCTTGAGCTCCTCTGTAATATGCTGATGCAATGCATTTGAACTTTTCCTGACCAGCAGTGTCCCATCTGCAAATATTGCAATGTGCAAAAACAAATAGAAAAGACATAAACATTTCTAATGAACAGACATGTTATTTAAATCATTCAGAAAATTACTCACATTTGAAGAGAAAAGGGCAACCCCGACATCTCAAATCTCTCAATCTCAAAGTCAACACCTATAGTAGCTTTGTAGTCTCTCTCGAACGCGTCTTTACAGAACCTATGATATACAAGCCATAATGGAACTTAACGTCCATGAAAAATACAACATTTATCAGTTAAATAAACCTTATGTATACACTTTACCTGTTTATTAAGCATGTCTTTCCCACATTGAGATCTCCAACCACTACTGCTTTTGACATCTTAAGCCTGTCATACCTAAAAGATAATATAAATATAATTACATAATAAATCTCTCTCTCTCTCTACATATGGGCCATTCTACAGAATTGGTTCAAACTGCTGTCCGGCAACCAAAAAACACATTTAAAAAGCATATAAGTATTCATATCTTAAATGTTTACTAAGATCCGTTTATTATATATTGAAACTCACAATAATATTTAAAATATCAGTAAGCTTAATATGCAGGAGCAGGATCAGCAAATGACCTTGAGACGGGAATCAAACTCGGGTCGCCGTGAGCGCAGTTGCGTTTTATGTCGACGCACTAACCACGAGGCTATTGTCACCGACAAGTAAAAAATTCCTAAAGTTTTTTTGTTTTGATTTTGATGATTAGATCTTACAGCTCATAAAAGTCAAAAATCAAAATCTCAAAATATTAAAATATTTCCTAAGATCAATCAAAGAAATGGATTTGCAAAAAAAAAAAAAAAAAGTTCAAGTTTTTTAAAGAATGTTCATTTATGCACTCAATACTTGGTCGGCAGCACATATTACAGCAAATGACTTGCTCCTAGCTCAAATTACAGCATCAGTAAAGTGTGGCATTTAAGCCATCAGCCTGTGGCACTGCTGAGGCACTATTGAGCCTTCAGATCGTCTGTATATTGTTGGATCGACTGTTTCTAATTAATTTTGAACTTTTTTATGATTTTTGAGATGCACCTGTATATATACAATCATCATTTGTGGGCACTTACAATTGCGAGGTGGTTGTCCCGAACCCTAACCCCTAAATTGTTTTTGCATTTTATTCTATTGTTGTTTTTAAAAACACCTTTAATATCTTTAGATTTTTTTTTTTTAAAGTGAAGTTCCAAAAAAAAAAAAAAAAAAAAAAATTCTTTGTAATTTATGAAAATTCATGTAAAAAAAAAGTGTATGTTTTAGACCCATTGGCTGAGACTCTCACTGGCTGCAAATTTT
This sequence comes from Labeo calbasu, assembly GCA_019740295.1. Lineage (NCBI taxonomy): Eukaryota > Metazoa > Chordata > Actinopteri > Cypriniformes > Cyprinidae > Labeo > Labeo calbasu. The sequence goes on from JAHKKF010530972.1 coordinate 36,741, forward strand.
TAGCATTTTAATATGTTTTAGTAGTGTAATAGTTTTCAGTATGTGGGTTAAATTTCAGTAATGTGACGTTGTCGCTACCAATACATTACTGTCACTATCGTAAATGTGCAGTCACGACTGAAACATGGGATGATTTGTCAAAAATAAAGTATATTGAATTATCAACTAAGATGTTATGATAGTGTTTGGCTGTGTTTCGCTAGTGACAAATTTGGGGAGAGGACAAATATTCCAAAACTTTCTGAAAATACAATATGAGAATTAACTGCACAATTGCTACGATTTGTAACCAACCCTTGCTGACGCGCCGCCCGGTCTTGGCAAGCCAACTTGGCTTTTGTATTCCAATCATCCTTCATCTGTATGCAGGCTTGTGGATTATAACACTACAAAATAACAGAACAGAACTAATAAATGCAAATCAACTCTAATGATCATAAACATCAAAAACTACGCTTATGGCAAAAAACTGAGTAAGAACAGTAGTTTTGTCTAGTTTGTTGCAATGTTGTCTGTTCCTTAACATGACCCCACTACTGAGAAAATTAGTACAGGAAGCAGCTGTGGGAAGCGTTTTTATTTGAGCAGAATTAGCTGCAGTCCTGTGATCCTGATGGATCCATCTGCACTGAGGCTCCTCTATGGATGTCACGCATTCTCAATATACTAATCTGATGTGCTCATGACAGTTTACAGAACGCTTGCTGAATTTACTGTAGCACTACCGGATGATTCAACCTTTTCAAAAACAGAATGATGTATTCCATTAAAGTATCTGTAAATAATTGACATTAAAAATGACTACAGACTCTGTACCTTTGGAAATGTCGATATGATCCTGTCTCTGCTGACAGGTGGGCTGAAATGCATTGTCTTGTCAGCAGGTTGTCCAGGGAAACTTGCCTTTGAAAGACATACACTGTCAGCACAACCAGATAACCTGCTGTAGGTGTTTACTCTTAACATTTGCATCAACCTGAACTACTTTGTATAGTGTACTTTATACAGTAAGTGTATACTGGATATCCAACAAAGCCATAATAGCTTTAAAAACATATATATATATATATATATATATTTGTATTTTGTTTTTTAGACATGGTAGGAATGCTGTGGATATCTTTTGAGTTCAGAGTATTTTACTTCATACAGAAGACTAGAGAAAATATTTATGGTTAAATAAGTTAATTCCTATATAAACACTGGGTAAACAGAGCTGCATTTTTGCACGGGAAAGGCAAAACGACATAGGGCTGTAACGGCGCAGTTAATACCTTGTCAGTTTAAAAAAAAAAATCTTTCAGAAACATTGCTAATCGCCGTGTTAGCTCATTAAGACCTCCTGAGACGGTATAAAATGAATAGGTGTCGTGTACTCACGGATATTCCTGTAGCGCAGTCTAATTTCTTTCCGAATGCGTGCTGACTCTCCGCATCAAATCCTACAGTCATCGCCATAGCAACGACGAGCCGGAACCCGCAGTCACGTGGTACGGGAGATACACTGCGCGATTTTTCATGGCTGATGTTATGGTAACCTTTTTCATAATTAATTTTGACATAAACGTTT
>JAHKKF010530973.1:0-10314 GCA_019740295.1 Labeo calbasu
ATTCTCAATAAAACCGTTTTTTATAGATATATATTTACTGTTTCTGTCGTCAGACAACGGGATAAATATGAAATATTGACTGAAACGCGGCCCATTAAGACTACATTACCAGCTCTCCAAGGCGAAGATATTAATCTATACTAAAATTCTGACGCATAATCACGACATTCTCTAATGAAATCAAATACACATACGATTAAGACAATGGCTGTGCTGTGATTTTGGCTTTACACTTGCATGTAAAATAGTTAGAAGCAACAGAATATCTTTTTCTAACTGAAACCACTGCTTATGAACAGAGCAGTCGCAGCTAGAGAGAGAGAGAGAGGTGTGCGCGCGCAGGAAAAGCACGACCTCGCGCTCGTGCGGCAGTACCGGAGAGTCTCAGAAACTAAAGAAGGTTTGTCCAAGAAGTCGCTGGATTTGTCGCTAGGCGCTTTTTTGGGAAAAAGTCGCTAAGGGGGTCTAAAAAGTCGTTAAATCTAGCGACAAAGTCGCTAAGTTGGCAACACTGGCTGTTCTTCTGCCGCTCGCTCAACAGAGCAGACGCAGCTAGAGAGTGAGAGAGAGAGAGAGAGAGAGAGAGAGAGGGGAAAGGACGACCTTGCGCTCGTGCGGCAGTACCTGAGAACCTCAGAAACTATATAAGGTTTGTCCAAGAAATTGCTAGGTGCTTTTTTGGGGGAAAAAAAAGTCGCTAAGGGGGTCTGAAAAGTCGCTAAATTGGCAACACTGAGAGTGCGTCTAAAAATTCTCGTCTGATTTTCTCCTCCAACTTTAAAATCGTCGCTGTTTTTACCTTTTTTTGTAAAGGGTGTTTGATCTTCTTTGTATGTTCACTTCGTAAACTCTGGGTTGGGTACTTCTACAACGATGTAGGGCGATTTTGAAGCTGGAGGAGAAAACGAGATGGGAGTTTTCAGACGTACCCTAACTGTCATGACCGGAAAAAACAGTTCACACAGAGTTAGACAAGCGTTTGTGGTTAAAGCCTATATAAACTGTAATTAAAAAAATTAAATAACCGATCGTTTCGCTAGATAAGACCCTTTTTCCTTGGCTGGGATCGTTTGAAGCTACATTTAAACTGTATTTTGGAAGTTCAAATTTGGGGGCACCACATAAGTCCATTACATGGAGAGAAATCCTGCAATGTTTTCTTCAAAAAAAAACAATTTCTTTACGACTGAAGAAAGAAAGACATGAACATTTTGGATGACAAGGCGGTCAGTACATTATCAGTAAATTTTTGTTCTGGAAATGAACAAATCCTTTAATCTCTTATGCCCTCTGTAAAGTAACATGCTATTGCATAATAATATCTGACGTCACTGATCCAAACAAATTTATCATTTGTAATTAGCCATGAGTTTCAGTTTGTCTTGTTATGGTTGATGTCAAAACTGTTAATGGTAAGAAGTTAAATTTCCGCTGAAATATAATACACAAAATAATTGTGAAACCCAATGGTATTTAAAATACATTAAAATTCTAAAATTATAAATAAATATATACTACACGACTAAAACAACTAGAAAACTAACTTACGTTTTGTTGAAACCTGGCATGCACAAGTTACAGGGCGACACAGGATTGCATATAGTTCCATGCTGAAGAGCTATTTACTGTATGTTTATTCAAACAATGTTCTCTTCATTAAAATGTAAACGAGTGAAAATATCATCTTCGTATCTGTCTAAAGCACAAGCTCTTCAATGTAATTCAATCAGTTTGAGAGTTTTCTAAACATTATCCCTGGTCGCTTCTGTAAATATTTCCATAAATGCTCTTTGAGATCTAAGCCTCATATAATAACATTTAAAGCAAATTCTTCATGCACGAGAAAAAGAACTAGGGTCAGGTTAAGTGCATCATGAATGTTGTCACTCACACTATATAAACACAAAGGGACATAATATAGCACATGTGCTACCGTGAGACCTAAAAATACAGCAACAGATCAGCATTTAGGCTGAGGTTACAAAAAGAGGTCAAGCAGGTTCGACTCTCCTCCACATTCCTGTAAGTAACTTTGTGCGTCTGAGCATTTCCTCTCACTGAAGCGGGCCGCCCTGTCGCACCGTCTGCTTTACACTGTCTGAGGTGGAACTGAAAAAATAGGGTTGGAAAAAAAAAGATTGAGTTTGTAAAGCATTTAATAAAAATTACTATTATTTAGGTGTAATTAATGTTTGTGGTAGTGTACCTTCTGTTTTCGGTGGCTGAGGGCCTTCCACTGGACTAGATCTGTATTGGAAAAAAACAAAAATAGACAATTGTCCTACAAAGTCACTCTGGGTCGTCAACCAGGGATGTCAAACTCAGTTTGTCAAGGGCCACAGTTCTGCCAAGTTTAGCTCCAACTAAACTTATAACTTACCTTAATGTTAGGTTCCAGACAACTCGAAATTAGGATTTTTCCCACCTCCTACTTGGAAATAATATCCGGAAGACCATTTGAAGTCTGATATCTGACCTGTGAACTTGGGGCAGATCGATCTACCTCGACCTCAGCAGTACGCATCATTTTACGTCACTGCTTCCAACGAGCATGGTGTGGAGTTACCTTACCAAAATGCAGTTTAAATGCAGCTTCAAAATAGGCTTGCCACGATAGACGGTGTTGACGGTGTTACCGGTTTTAAGACGCAACACCGGTGACATCACTTTTCCACCGTGACACCGTCCCCACATTTGTTTTTTTTTTTTAAGTATTCGTTTTTTTATTAAATATTTATTTGAATTAAATGGAAAATATAATTTATTTATTTTATTTGCAATGTGCAATTAATTTATTTATCTTTCTATTTTATTTTCTTATTCGTTTTAAAAACGTTCTAACATAGGCTACGTAATAAACGTTCTATGGTTATTTGTTTGGTTCCAACTTCCACAGTTTTTTCAGCCTGTAGCATTGTTGTGTTTTTTTTTTTCGTTATGTTAATAAAAGTTCTGTGTTTAATATCAGTGATTTTTTTTTTTTTTTGTAGTTTCCTTGTCGTCCATTCAAACAATTGACGCCGAATTGCCAATTCCCGCAAAACTGAAAGTGAAAGTATAACACGCACGCATTTATAAGCTATTTAAAAGCAGAAAAAAAGAGGAAAAGAGGAAACCCCCACCCCCACGGTGATACCGGTATTACCGGTGTTGTCACATGTCGATTAACCGGTGGGGAAATTTCCTCATCGTCACAACCCTACTTCAAAGGGCTCTAAACGATCCCAGCTGAGGAAGAAGGGTCTTATCTAGAAAAAAATACAATTTCTATACTTTTTAACCTCAAACGCTCGTTGTTTCTAGCTATATGTAAACTCTGTGTATTCCAGTTCATGATAGTTAGGGTATGTCGAAAAACTCCCATCTTATTTTCTCCTCCAACTTCAAAATTGTCCTACATCGCTGCAGAAGTACCGACCCAGTGTTTACAAAGTGTACATGCAAAGAAGGTCAAATGACCTTTACAAAAAAAGGTAAAACAGTGATGTACATACCTTTCAACATACCCTAACTGTTATGAACCTGAATACACAGTGTTCACACAGAGCTAGACAAGATGAGCGGTTGAGCTTAAAAAGTATGCAGATCTGACATTTTTTTTTAGAAAATAACCGATTGTTTCACTAGATAAGACCCTTCTTACTCGGCTGGGATCATTTAGAGCCCTTTGAAGCTGCATTTAAACTCATTCTGGAAGTTTAAACTCAGGGGCACCATAGAAGTCCATTATATGGAGAGAAATCCTGAAATGTTTTTCTCATAAAAACAATTTCTTTACGACTAAAGAAAGACAAACATTTTGGTTGACAAGGGGGTGAGTACATTGTCTGTAAATTTTTCTGAAAGTGAACTACTTTAAGTAGGAAGTGGGACATTTTAACTTGGATGTTCCCTCTTCCGACCTTGTCTGAAATGCGGCATTATATTTTATGTACTCGTGAAGACCTTGATTAGTTTTTTGAGGTGTTTAATTAGAGTTGGAGCTAAACTCTGCAGGGCTGTGGCTGTCCAGGAATTGAGTTTGACTACCCTGGTCTACGCACTCTGAAATATTTAGTCAGCATGCACATCTGCTTAAGTCAAATGTAAGTAGTGTTGCTTGATTTAATGCAAGGGTCTGTAATCAATGTTCTCAACCGATTCAGATCATCTCAGGATGACATGCTCAGCATTTTATCAGGCTACATCTGTATTCATCTGGATACATTTGAAAATAGCATTTCTGTTTTCCATCCACACTAGTTTTCAAAAGTTTTCCTAAAGTTTCTTATCCACACTGAAACATACGAAAACGACAAAATCGTCTTAATTAAAGGGTTAGTTCACCCAAAAATGAAACTTCTGTCATTAATTACCTTCATGTCGTTCCAAACCTCTGAGACCTTCATTCATCTTTGAAACACAAATTAAAATATTTTTGATTAAATCTGAGAGCTTTCTGACCCTGCATTTGCGTCAATGCAACTGATACATTTAAGGCACAGAAAGGTAGTAAATACATCAGTGAAACAGTCCATGTGACATCAGTGGTTCAACCATAATGTTATGAAGCTATGAGAATACTTTTTGTATGTAAAGAAAACAAAAATAACAACTTTATTCAACCATTTCTTTTTTTCGTGTCAGCTTTCACCATTCGTACATGAGAGTATACCACATGCATGTACATTCCTCTGCTTCTAAACAAGGCGTAGCACATCCAGGTTCTATATCAGAATGTCGGCTCCTGTGTCAGACAATAAACTGTTGAATAAAGTCATTATTTTTGTTTTCTTTACACACAAAAATTCTCATAACTCCATAACATTACAGTTGAACCACTGATGTCACATGGAGTATTTTAACGATATCCTTTCTTTCTGGGCCTTGAACGTGGTAGTTGCATTACTGTCTATGCAGGCTCTCGGATTTCATCAAAAAATATCTTAATTCGTGTTCTGAAGATAAATGAAGGTCTTACAGGTTTGGAACAATATGAGGGAAGAGTAATTAATGACAGAATTTTCTTTTTTGGGTGAACTACCCCTGTAAACCTTGGCAAGATGATACAGAGAGACTAGAGTTAAAGGGAAGTTCATCCAAAAATGAAAATTACCCCACCTTACCCTCAAGCCATCCTATGTGTATATGACTTTGTGACTGTACTTATATTAAAAAGTTATATTAAAAAGTACCTCGTCTTTTTCAAGCTTCATTATGGCAGCAAATGGTGGTCAAGATTTTGAAGCAAAATAAAGTGCATCAGTCATAAAAAGTACTCCATTAATAAAAGGCCTTCTGAGGCGAAACGTTTGGCGAAACGTGGAGCGCTTTTTATGATGGATGGATACACTTTATTTTGCTTCAAAATCTTGGCCACCATTCACTGCTATTATAAATCTTAAAAGAGCCAGGACATTTTTTAATATAACTCTGATCGTATTCATCTGAAAGAAGAAAGTCTTATACAACTAGGATGGCTTGAGGGTGAGTAAATCATGGGATAATATTTTTAGTATTTTTGGGTGAACTACACCTTAAATGAGCTTCCTAATATTCTTCTTAAAGTTCTTATGCTCTTCTTCTGCCACGATCATTTTATTAGCAAAATATCTTACCATTGGTGCGTCCAGGTCGCACCCAATCACCAAGTCTATCTGAGCAATATGCATCACAACTAATGCATTGTCGTTTTTAAACAACTCCACTTTTTACAGTCCACACCACAACATTTTCAAATTTATACACTTGGGAGAGTGTCCTCTCTATAAACAGAAGGCGAAAAAAAAGAGAAAAAGTTTTGTTTTCAAATGCAGCCAGATTAGTATAGAGGTAGCCTAACTCTTGATGCACACTGCCTACCCACTTTAGTTTTTAATTTAGGAAGTGTGAGAACAACAAACTTTCTGCTCTCTTATTTTAAATATGATTAAACCATAACTGCAGTTTTTATGAACACAGCAGGTGTCTTTGATACATCTGGTCGTGCAGTTAAAACATGCTGTTGTTTGAATGGATAGACAGTGTTGTTGAGCTGAAAAAGAAGCTGGTCAGTTCAAAAACCAATAACTTCATCAATCAGGGGCTGCATTCAGAGTAAAGGAGCTCTCCAGTGAACAGACATGGTGCCATTGATTCGATGTACATCTTTTTTTCGTTCAGGACGTTTCCTCATCCTTTATTCGGAGTCATTCCACATGCACAGTCAAGGCTGCACATTTGTGTGAAAAACTCTTACTTGGATTTTGAGCATTTGAACTTTTTACCTGTCAGGGCAAAAAAACATTTAGAGATGGTGAAATATATAATCGAGAGGAAGAGAGATTGGGCTTCAATTTCAGTTTAGCCAGGAAGAAATGCAATCAATCTCATTTAAATTGGCTGTGCTTCAAAGTACTTCAGTGGACAAATGGTTTGGCGGATTGAGTGAATTTAATGCATTCACTGCACTGATTGAAGTAAAACTAGATTGACTGCAACGCCCCGTAAATGTCACTTGACGACAAGAACATTTTCTAACACCACAGCCATTTTCTAATATTTACACTCATTCAGCACTACTTATGACTAAATATCAATGATTAATATGCAAATGACTTACTCAGAGCAATAAGAATTCCGGCTACGAACATAACCACAGCAAGGATGACACCTGTGGTCCGCAACGTCTCGTAATCTAAGCTCAGGATCAGGAGTGGTAAAATATTTTTTAAATTGGCTTCATATTTAAAAACACATATTTCCATGCCCTATTCACCATGCTTACCGTAATGAAAGGCACTCTGGTCCATATACATGTATGACTCTGTAAATACATTGAAGCATTATTAACATCCATGAAACAAAAGGAAACCCTATCATAGGGTTAATATGGATCTTAGGGATGTGATTCAACGTCAATACATGAAGTAGGGGAGACAATGCAGGGGACAGAGTTCAGCACCATGGACAGATGCTGGTTTATGAATCTATAAATATCTGAATAACATACTGGACGTTACAGTCTGAGTCTGATGAGCTATCAAATAACGATCTAATTAGCTGAAATGCATTCAGACCGCAATCGTTTGAAATACTAATCACATAAATAGTGATCTCAATTAGGTGTTGAGCATGTAAGAGGCAGAAGGGCATCTAGCAAGCTCAAGTGCTTTCAGCTGAGAACGTCAGTAGTTCGGGTTATTGATTCGCTGCATAACGATGCTGCAGTCTCAGCAAAAAGCCGGTTGGATGTGTAAGCGCTCTGAAAACTGCAGTCTCCACAAGCAAATGGCAAGTGGACTTTCCTCTAGTAATAATCAATAAAGCTGTCCAAAATGCCAATATTGAGAGCTTTTAGCACCTATATGAAAAAAAAATATATATAAAATAACATGCAAGATACACAACTTTGTGATGGGACTTGTGTCCCATACGAATTGGCTCTAGCGCAATGATGCGGTTATGTCTGAACTTTAGGGTCTTATAACGGCTTACTTAGCGATTTTCAACACTCCTCTCACACTTTAAGAGATAGTTCAATCTAGAATGTCAAAATTTACATAATTTACTTTCCCTTATGTCGCTACGAAGCTTTATGACTACGCATTTCTTCTGAGGAACACAAAATGAGATGTTAGGCAGAATGACAGTCACTCACATTGTATAGAAACTGTCATTCTTCCTAACAATTTTGTGTTGAAACACAGTAGGTTAACTAATATCATCCGTCCAATAGCGACGGCCCTAAAATACTGTATTACCCAAGTAATTACTAGTTTAAATGTATTAAAGCGCAGCATCCAAACTAATTTAAGAAATGGGCTAAATGAGACTGGAATTGCTGAAAATGCACAGAACTACATATATCCGATTATATGAGTAATTCCTATCAAATTACATGGTATAACAAGACTATTGAATATTCTTTTGTTATACTTACGACGAACAGCCGTGAAGTCTCATTTCAGCAAAATGAGTCAGATAATTCATTATGGCACAACCATGCATTTTCAACTTAAAAGCAAACAAATGCAATAAATAGACAAACCTGTTGAAGCTGCCATTACTGCAGTTTTTTCGAGACAGTGTTTCCTTAATCTTGCTATAGGCTGTAATTCAGTACTGTGAATGAAGAGACCCCGCTGTGGAGCACTGCGTCGATGCTGCACTTCGGAAGTTACATACTTACGCCCCCTAACGGCACAGGTCTGTCAGCTCCCCTAATTCGATAGGGGAAGCTCCCAGGCGTGGTGTCGGGTAGATAAAACTCATCCTGGCCAATGCGGTGGGGATCCCGAGCCAAACACTTCCCCCCTAGTGAATACATGCGACAGAGAACCCCACCTATGCAGCAACAGGACTGGGATCTGCGGGAGGATTAAGACGGGAGGTGGACGACTTCAAGAAAGCTTTGAGTGTGGATGGATTCATTGCGAACCTTTAAAGTATTTGTACGCGTTAAAACAAAAACCTTTTATTAAATTCGTGACGCCAACAAAATCATTTTGATTTGGTTATTGTCTTGGTCTACACTTGCAGCCTATGTACGTGTCAATTTACACCAACTACGCCTACTCAAATACACAAGCTAAGCGATAAATGACCATTATCTGCTTATTTCATTACTACTCGATAGATAGAATTAATCGGCCAACAAGACAATTCCAAAAATGTAGTACCTACCTTATTTAACTACAGTAGGTCTTTATTTTCAAGGGTTTTTTAAAGCACCTCTTCGGTTGCTTGTTCTTTAAATCTCTGTTTTCGTTTTCTTATTCTGGAAGCCTTCTGGTACCATTTTTCTTAGCATTGGTAATTGTTATATCGCTTTGAATCGCAAGACGGCGCCAATGATCTACTCCAACTTGTTGTGATGTATAAAAAAAAAGCGCGCGAAAGTGCCAAGACACATAGGGGCATGTTATGGGCAACATTCATTCTACAGAAATCTCTCATCTGACCAATTCTAGAGATCCGTGATATGATATTCTATATGCACAGAGAAGGGGTTTTGGTTTGTTTGTTTGTTTGTTTTACAAAAGTTAGATATTACCGCAACATAAGTGACACAGCTGCAGTATTAAACTGCTTGTACCATTACTACTAATAACAGGGTCAACTATTTATAACGCAGACCGAATACCAGAGAAGGAGCAGGGCAGATGCCAAGTACATGTTATGTAACGGTTACATTTGCACGACCACACTTAAGAGACATTACATGGAAATCACTTTATTTTTCAACTACAGTGTACAGCTTTATTTGTTACTTCTGCAGTGTGACAAAACTGTATGGACAATTTACAAAATATATAAAACACCTACTACTTTCAGCTACTGAGCACTTACTACACTACATGAACTCCACAAGTACATGACAAAAAGCAGAGGAAAATCTGAAAGGTATCAGCTGCTAAGTTTGCTAAACATTATGGCAGTTCTAGCTGAGAATCAACGGTTTTAAACAATGTTTGTAAAACTTCAAATTTTAAAAAGGAGCACTCATATGTTCATGTATCCAAGAGACAAAGACATAAAAAGTTACAAATTGTGAACACTATAAGAATTAAATCCTCAAGTGCTTCTTCCAAATGGTCAAAGTTTTGATTAAGATTTCTGCTTAAGAAGCCATGATTTCTGTCAAAAGGAACCCAAAAATAGAGATACATCTTAGTTAATATTTATGCAGGATATATGACATTTTACATTTTACAATGAATCCAAAAGTAGAGACAGTGTCACCTTTTTCTCTGTTCCCTCAGCTCACTTTATTTTGCACCTACAATAAAAAAAACACAGTAAATGTCAAATTCTTTTCAAGTGTCATAAATCAAAATAAAACGGAACATTCTCACCTCTGGCTGCCTCTGCGTCAAGGCCCACTGGCCTATGAAGAACGGAAAAAAAAAAAAAAAAAAAAGAAAGAAAGAAAGAAAGAAAGAAAGGTGTTAATTTCCTGAAGGGCAGAAAAGTAAATTGAGATTGTACACTACCAGTCAAAAGTTTTTGAACAATAATATTTTTAATGTTCTCTAAAGGTCTCTTTTGCTCACCAAGCCTGCACTTTTATCATCCAAAATACAGCAAAATCAGTAATATTGTTAAATATTTTTACCATTTGCAATATCTGCTTACTATTTGAACATATTTTAAAATGTAATTTATTCCTGTGATTAAAGCTGAATTTTCGGCATTTCAGCCTTTCAGAAATCATTCCAATGTGCTAATTTGCTGTTCAAGAAACATTTTTATTATTATTAAAAATATCTGAAACACTTGAGTACATTTTTATATATTTTATATATTTACATTGTGTGTGTGTGTGTGTGTGTGTGTGTGTGTGTATGTATGTGT
>JAHKKF010530974.1:0-37248 GCA_019740295.1 Labeo calbasu
TAGAGTTCTGAGTTCAAATCCCACAGTTGCTAAAATTTTTCCTCATATAAACCAAAGCTCTCAATAACACCCCGTCTAAAACACCTAAAAAACCCACACACTCAGTGGTGCAGAAGATAAATCTTTGCTTCTTACATTTAGAGTCCTGAGTTCAAATCCCACAGTTGTTGAAACTTTTTATCAAATAAAACAAAGCTTTCAATAACACCCCATCTAAAACACCCAAAAAAACCCACAGACTCAATGGCGCAGAAGATAAATCTTTGCTTCTTAAATCTTGGAGTTCTAAGTTCAAATCCCACAGTCCTTACAGTTTCTCATCACATAAAATGTACATAAAAGCCATTATATACAACAAAGTCCCAGAAACACAGAACCTCAACGTAAAAGCCACCATGGGTTAGTGGCAAAACATACGTCACCTGTGGCTCCAGGTGCAACAGAAGCATGGGTTCAAACCCACATAAAGACAGTATGTTCTTAAACTGGTTTATTGCAAAATAACAGGGCACATACAGGTGAAAAGTCAAATATAAAATCCTTCACCCACTGAGGCAGGAGATCTGTGGTTCACAGGTAAAAGCGCTGCCACACTGTTCAGAAGTTGCTGGTTTGATTCCAGCCAGATCACTGCGAGTAAAGATACTCTTCCAAGGCTTTTATTGGTAAAGTCACAGGTGAATAGTGAAATATAAGTTCCAGCACACGTTCAGACAAGTGATCTGTGGCTCAGTGGTAAGAGCGCTCCCTCACGGCACAGAGGTCGCTGGTTCAGTTCCAGCCAGATCACTGCGATATGTGTGAGTGTTGTGTGAGTGAAGGGGCGGGGATGACTCAAGTCCTCCCTGAGCCCCGGCCCGATGTCCAGCAGGGGTTATGCTACTTTTTATAAGAAAAAATACCATACTAGTAAAAAAAAAAAAAAAAAAAAAAAAAAAAANAAAGAAAAAAAAAAAATAATAATAAAAAAAAATACTTACCTAATACTTACCTACATGAGCAAATGTCCATCGTCGCGTCCCAGAACTCTGGGACGAAAAAAAGCAATTGTATTAAATGAAAACACAACAAAAAAATCACAAGTTGTTAAGTCTTACCTGTCCACAAGGAGGCGTCTAGAACGTCCCAGAACTCTGGGACAAAAAAAAACAATTGTATTAAATGAAAACACAATAAAAAAAAATCACAAATTGTTAAGTCTTACCTGTCCACAAGGAGGCGTCCAGAACGTCCCAGAACTCTGGGACAAAAAAAACAATTGTATTAAATGAAAACACAACAAAAAAAATCACAAGTTGTTAAGTCTTACCTGTCCACAAGGAGGCGTCCAGAACGTCCCAGAACTCTGCTTCTGGTAAAACACATCCCTTATTCTGTAGGGCAAACACAAATAAAACACAGATTTTAGAGATTTTAAGAAACATAAGACTTTAATTTTATGTAGCATGTACTATATGAGTTTGTTAAAAAAAAATAATAATAATAATTTAGATGGAAAAAAAATAAAAACTATATATATTATTACAGTAGTTATATATATATATATATATATATATTATATATATATATATATAAACAGGATTACATTTTCAAGACTACTTTATCGCTAAATTCATGTATTTTGTCGAATATGCAAATAAACATTACAATGTGGACAAGAAAAATATCTGATTCATTTTTTTGACACCACTTTTGGATGAGACTTGTAAAACTGACACGCCTTTCCTCTCTTCCACGCTGCTATTGGTTAAATAATATGTCCCACCCAGATGCCCCGCCCTTTAAAGAAAACAACTAATCGGGAAAGAGAGGAGTGCCGATCTCAAATTCTACTGGTTCGATTCGTGAGTCAATCACACTGTTTGGCAGCACGTAAACACACCCACCAAATCCAGCGCTTTATCTTAATTAAAAGACATTTAAATGTTCTTTAAATCACTTTACATATGTACAGTTACAAATTATCCGCCTGTCAGGTAAATACTAATACGAAAACAAAACAGCCTCTGTTCTATTTTCTGCAAACTCAGTGCGAGGTAATGCAGCTGTATCTCCTGGCTACGTCCAAACAATTCGGCTGAGTGAAATTACATTTTATTAAACGATTAACTGACTCCCTACGTTCAAAATATCACATTTTCGATAAACGTTATGTTTGTTGTGTGAACGCGTCATTCAAAAGCTACAGACGCGAGTGTAGTGTTTGTTTTCATGTGGCGTTTCAGTAACTCACACGAGGCGACCTGCTGTGTGTCTTCCGGAAGTTCTTGTACTTCTTCTGTTTCCTGTTTGTCATGGATCTGAAGTCTCTGAAAGTGCTTCTGCCGCCTAGTGGAGCGGATGGAAAACTGCATTTGATTTTCTACCAGACTATTACTTGTCGTTTTACAGCGTCAACAGACTCTGAGTTGCTTCGAATTGGCTCATTTACAATTTGTCCAAGCGACACATTAATTTACATCTTCATATTCAAGCGAAAGTCCTATTTGTTGTGTTAAATGTGAATAAAGGTATCACCAGCTCCCTCTTGTGGTCAATTACGTAAAACTACAAACCCGAGGTGGTCGATCATAGGTGAGAGGACTTCGGTTTATATTTCATACATTTAAAAACAAAAAAACAATTTTCAAAGTCTCGACCAGCATAAAAACATACATTTAGTAGTTCCAGTAAATGATCCAGATATGCTTGCAGCCAATGGGGTAAGAAAGACACAATTTATGAGGTTCACAATTCAAAGCCAAATGCCCATGGTATACACTTTTATTTTTTGTTCCCAATAAAACTTTTGAAAAAAAAAAAGAAAGCAACTGATAAAAAGAAAGGTTAAAACAAACTAGTTCCATCCCAAATTATGTAATGATGTGCACAGTTTGGCAAGAGCAGGGTTCAACAGACGATTCTTAAATCATGCTTACCTCTAAGTCTTCTTCCACAGTGTCTTAATTTGTGATTTTTGTGCACAACTATTGTTCATAGTGAGAACTGAACACAAAATTGTTACATATGTCATTGCTTTTTACCATGTTGTTTAACATAAAATGATTTTCAGGTGCATGTACTTTAAGGTGCTTTGGATAATTAAGCATGTGTAAAATAAAATCTGTCAAAGACTGCAACCCCAAAAGACTTATGCTCACACCCTTCACAATTTTTAGAATCTTCATTTTAATTCGTGCTTTGAACAGGGCAGTTAAAACATTGTTTGACGGACATTTATTTACACATTTAAACAATCTCTCATCCGAAAAAAAACAAAAAAAAATGCATACACAACCTCAGTAGATTCAGATCGATTTCTCAGTCTAGCATTAGTCTTCCACTGTCCCATCACTGTGACATGGAGTTCACAGCTTCCTTTTGAGTTCTCAAGGAGAACTGCAGCAGAATGTTCCTCTGCTCTGCTACAGAGAGGATTCAAATAATTCCGTAGCTTTCGCTTGACGTGCAGATTTCAGCTGTCCTGGAGGAGGTCATAAGATCCACTGGAAATCACTTGATGCTTGTCTTCTTCCTTTACCAACAGACGAAACAGATCCACTTTAATGTACTTCAATTTGAACACATTCATTCAAGGAGATATTACAAGGAACGTTGATAGAATGTAAAACGAGTCTTGTATGACATAAAAATAAACAAGCATAACATGCTTATACCCAGCAATTTTTGGTTCCCCAAAATGTTTCACAGAAAATAAAAAGGTTAGTATCAGGTTATTAAACTATTAGAGAACGTTCTGTATATGTAATTAGGTTTATTTAGATTCTCTTACGTTTGACTCGCTGGCCTCTGGAGTTTGTTCTTTTGTGGCGGGTAAAGCATCATATACAGGATTACTGATGTTTTGACTGGATTCTGGTGGGTTCACATCTTCATCCTCCTAACAATATGATAAAGTGATTAGAAGTGTATAAACACACACCACATATAAGCAAAAACAATGTGTATGTAATAGGGCTGTCAACTGAATCTAAGGCCCCGTTTACACTGTCTGTTAAATGCGACCTAATTCCGATTTTTTGCTCATATGTGACACAGATCGGTTCTGTTCTGTGACAGTGTAAACAGGAAAAAAACGCATGCATTTGGATATTTCGAGATCGGTTTCAGGCCTCATTCATATGTGGAAATAAATCAGATATAAATCAGATATGGGCCAATGCGACTAATGTAAACAGGCAGATCGGATTTTCTGAGGCATTGCGTTCTGTACTTCATTAAACTGCGTACGTGAAGCGTACGTGAAAAGTACGTGTGGAAGCGTAACATTCAAGAAACACACGAAACATGGAGGAGGAAAGTGTAGGGCCTTTCTCCTCCTTCGCCTCAAAATCGTGATGTTTTTCGGCGAACTTCGCATACATCGCAAAGCTATCATAAAACAAATTTCGCGTTCGTCCATCTTGGCTACGGTGTCGTGCAAAAACCCCCGTTGAGCATGCGTGAAATTATAGCAAGTGTAAACACACAAATCGGATATGGGTCACAATTAAAAAGACCGTGTAAACAGGCGGTCCAAAAAATCGGATATAGGTAACAAATCAGAATTAGGCATCAAGACCTGCAGTGTAAACGAGGCCTAATACACTTCCAAAATGAAAAATCCTGATAATGTCATCCAAAATGTTCATATCTTTTTTCTTTAGTCGCAAATAATTTTTCTCCACATAGTAGATTTCAGTGGGAGCCAACAGACTGAAGGTCCAAATTGCAGTTTTAAAGGGCTCTTCACGACCCAGCTGAGGTATAAGGGTCTTATCGAGCAAAACAATCAGTCAATTTATAAAAAAAAATATACTTAAATAGATACTTTTTAACCACAGATGCTTGTCTGTGATGCACATTCACGTCTTCACACATTGCGTAATCAACTGGAAAGGTCATGCGTGATTAGTTCTTCATCTGTGTACTTCGCTTAAACATGTTGGTAGGGTGAAAAACATTCATTTTTTCATGTTCTCCTCCAACTTCAAAATTGCCCAACAATGTTTTATTTGTTTGTAAATGGAGTTTCTTGCACATTCGCTTTGTAAAACACTGGGTTGGTACCTCTGCTTACATCATGTGTGACCTTTCCAACATGATTAAGATTAGCAAAAAGTATATAAATTACAACAACAACAAAAAAACAAACAGACACTTATTTCTCTGCTACGATCGTGTAGATCTGCACTGAAACTGCAATTTGGGCCTTCAACCTGTTGAGTCCACTGTATGGAGAAAAATCCTGGAATGTTTTTATCAAAGCAGAAAGAAAGACAAAAACATCTTTGATGACATGGGGGTGAGTAAATTATCAGGAAATTTTCATTCAGTAAGTGAACTAATCCTTTAAACTTTCTGCCTCGGGTTAAATTCTAAATAAATTATGGATAAATTATTCCCTTATTTATCCACTAATAGTGCACTTTTGACAGCCCTAATATAAAAAATGTGAACACAAGGATTACCTTGAAATAATGGAACTGGAATGGCTTTGTTTTATGTGTGTAGAAGTTGTATCCCACGAATCCAGCTGCTACGATGAGGATGATGAGCCCCAGGACGCCGATGCCCATCCCAGCCTTATGAGCCGGGTGGAAGGATGGAGGTGGAGGTGGAGGTGCTTTCAATGGGCCCTGCAGAACATGGATGAACCCATTGGATGCCAAAATGTCCGAGTCTATGACGTAACGGTCGTTGATGTATCCTGAGGAAGTCTATGAAGATGAGAGTTTCAACAAGTAGATTAAACAGATGTTGTCCACATGACAACTGATTTGACATAAACGGAAGTAAGTTTGCATGCTCACCATTATTTGAGGGTTTTGGAGATCAGGCACACCGCTGATGGTCAAGGTGTGTCCCAGTCGTGTTCGGACATGAGTGATGTTAATAAGTGCCTGCAGTACTAAAGCCCTCCCATCCAGTAAATGATGCTCTATGTCTCTGCCGCTCAAAGTCTGTTGAATACATAAGAGGCGTTAACCAAGGAGGCCAGTACACAGTGCTGCCAAGTCTGCAGTTTTCCCACAGAATTGGGCTACTTTAACACTGTAGTCATGGGTTGGTTTTCATGTATGCGTAGAAGTGACTCCAACAACGTAATATTTAACCCCTGGATGCTAATTTTACCAGGGGAACCCTGCCAAAAAACATACCCCCTGGAACGCGAGCAGGGGGTAATTGAGCAGGTTTTGTTCTGAAAACCTGGCAACCCTGCCAATACAGGGGTTTTCAAACTTGGGTCTGGGGTAGGGATGTGCCCGAAGCGTGAATCCGTATTCGTAAAGGCACGAAAAATTAATAACGCGTTCTGCGGAGCCACTAAGGGACAATGGTAGCCGCTTGCTAGCAATACCCTGTTACATTACAGTACATCAAATTTCACTTACCACATAAACAGATTAAGGAAAGATGACCGAGGACGATGGGGAATAATTTGCAGATCCTAAGCACTACTGACAAAGATCTAATCTTGTAAAATGTGTGGTAAATACTGAAGTCGCTCAGTAATAAAAGCGATTTCAATGCCCTGCATATTTATAGCGGCTCCACGATGCCTGCAATTTATATACAGATAATTACTCAACAATATAATTGTGAGAGAATTAAAAAAAATTCCATCTCATATTTATTCTCTTTAGTACACATAATTTTCCTTCCGAACACGGTATTTGGATTCAGGCACATCCCTAGGGGGTCCGCGGAAAATTTGAGAGGAGAAAAAAAAAATATTTTTTTTAGTCAGTGTGTTAACTTACATTATTTATTAAGTGTTTAATAGATATGCTGCTTTGATTCGGTATTTATTGTGAAAAGTGCTTGCAAATAAATCTGAATTCATTGGAAAAACACTTATATGTACACTAACGTTCAAAATTGTTGGGGTGATTACTTTTTTTTTTTTAAAGAAATTAATACTCTTTATGCATCCTTGCAAAATTATTTATTTAGCAAGGATGCATTCAATTAATCAAAAATGACAATAAAGACATGATTCTGTTTAAAATAAATGTTCTTTGTACTCAAAGAATATTAATAATAAAAATAAAATGAACAAATGTTTTGTAAAACATTGATAATTATAAAAAGTTTCTTCAATGCCAAATGACCATATTGTAAGTTATTTTAAATTTGTAATAGTATTTTAAAGTATTACTGTGTTTATTGTATTTTATAATGCAGACCTGCGAGCAAAAGAGACTTCTTTCAAAAACATTACAAATCTTACAGACCACCACAAACTTTTGAATGGTAGCGTATCTAACATTACTCCAATAGCTGGTAGAAAAAATGCTGTCAGCTTAAATACATATAATATTTTAAAGATAATATTTTAATAATGTGCTTTGACTTTAGCATAAAAGCCAATTATTTAATTCTGACAATAACTAGTTGTCTTCATAATATTACACAAAATATTTTTCTCTGTAAAATATAATTATAGGCCAAACCCCTTTTTATATCAGTCCACTGTAGTGCAAGTCATCAGTGGGTTAATGTGAGAATAAAAATGAAATTACATTTTACTTTGAATTTAAACAAAATAGCATAATCTGGATGCGGGGGTCACCTGATTGTTAAAGAGGCCATCATTATCAGGTACAAAGAGAGTGGACTGGATAGTAATGTTACTTAGGCGATTCACAAACTCCTTTCCTGATGCTGAAGTTGAGTAATTCAGGATTTGCTAAAAAAAAAGAAAAAAAAAAAAAGACAAAGAGCAGTAACATATCTACAGTATAGAAGGTTCACAATATCCATAAAATAATTTCAATGCTTTAACAAAAAAACAAACAAACAAACAAGCTCTACTTACAGACAGGAAGTTAGACAGGGTTGGTCTGGCTAAGAGAACCTGCAGCAAGTTTCCCGTACAGGAGTATCCGTCACCAATGTAGCCGATTTTACACTCACACTTCACATCTGAAACACACACAGACCGTCTAAACCCAAACTTGCCCCTGCTTTATACACAGCTTCACATATATCCCATGATGACTTTTACCTTGCACTCTATAGCAGAATGTGTCCCACGTTTCACTCAGGTTATTTCGAACGCCATAGTCCACAATCCCCACGTGTCCAAATCCACATTTGGGGTTAGAGAAGCTCATGGGATACGCTACCCTCGCTTTGTCAAGCCAGCCTGCTGCACACAAATTATAACCAGCCTGCAGGACAAATGTAAGAGAAAAAACACCCGATATTATTCAGACAACAAGAGCTAATAGTATGGTTGACTAATATTACTGTGTTACTATAAGAGCGCCACCTGCTGGGCGTAGGACAGCTGTGTGTAGGTAGCTATAGTGCCTCCTGCTTCTTTGCAGGCCTCCTGCGCCATTGTGTAGTTGAATTTGTATGTTCCTATTGAGGAGCGATAATGGAAAACCCCCAATGTTTTATCTAAAAGCAGAAAAAATCATTAGCCTTATCAAAATAGCCATTAGCTATTTTAATGCATCATAGGTTAAAGCTATTATAAAGCATGAGACAATTTATTCTGGCTAATTTCTAAAGCAACATTGACAAGAAAACAATGCCAGAATGGGTTGCGATGAGCAATATGGCATACAAGAAATACTGATTTTAAATATTTCATGCAGTACTTAAGAGTCTTTTTTTGATAAATGAATGATTTAATTTAATTTGAAATTTAAATAAATTAATTTAAAACAAATTTAAAAATGTAAAATTAATTAAAAACTGAAAAAAAAAAAACATTTTCCTTGATTTTCAGGAAAGAAATAAAAAAAATATTTAAAATAAGTCTTTTTTTTTTTTTTTTTTAAGATTTGTTTTTGCCATTTTTATGCCTTTACTTAGATAGGACAGTGTAATTGGACAGGAAGCGAAGTGGGAGAGAGAGAAGGGGGTGTGATCGGGAAAGGTCCACGAACCGGGATTCGAACTCAGGACACCCGCAGTGCAACAGCGCTATATGGCACAGACAAATTAAGTCTTTTAATTAGATTTAATTTTAACTAACAAAATTGAATACTAATAAATTACATTTTTTTTTAGAAAAGATAAAAATGTATGTATATAATTATGTATATAATTATATATGTTCTAATAATGTATTAGAATGTATAATAAATTAATTGTGTTTTCAAAAATCCCTTTGTTTTAGGTTCTTGGGCATAGCACTATCTATCTATCTATATTTTAAATGTCTCCAGCACATTTTATAATACTCAAATTTTTTTGAGATTTTGAGTGATGGCAATAGTGCATATAAAAAATACATACCCTCATAGTGCAGGTCCGTGCACTGAGCATCTGAATGGCACTGTCCATTATCTTGTAGACAGCGATTGACTGGCAACTGCTTTGCTTCACATTCAATCCCATCGCCAATATAATTGTCTTTACAGTCACACTTCCTCTTTCCCTGGTGACAAATGCACATTACATATATTTATGGATGTGTAAAGATCACATTCTGTTAAAAGAACTATAATAAACGAAAGTGCTTACAGCTCCGGTCATGGTGCAGATAGCATGTTCGTGACACCCGCCGTTTTCACCATCAGCACAGGAGTCGACCGGTGTGCACACAAACCCATCGCCAGAGTAACCTTTGAGACACGTGCAGGTCACCTTCTCCCCCTTCTGACTGCATTTAGCATCCTTTGAACAGCCACCGTTCCAGTACTTGCACATATTGGCCGCTACATAAGAGGTAAGAGTGAGTGGACAGTTTCTGCTTTTGTTTAATCATCACTTTTGCTGTTGAGATCTTCATGTATGTACCTGTGCAGGTGATACCGTCTCCTTCATAGAAGGGTTTACAGACACAGGTGTTATTCTCCATGCAGACACCTTTCTCATGGCAAGCCGGATTGCAAACAGGAACATCAGCTGAAACATCAGAAACGCATGAAATGGACTTGCAGGTATAAAGCAATGCTTGTTTTTTTCTAGTGTGGTATATACGTCAAAAAACGAATAACCAGAAAGTCTGTACCTAGTTTGTTCTCACATTGCGAACCAGTCCAGCCCTCTTCACAAAAACATGAACCGGTACCTTTAGGACCTTCATCACATGACCCATGTTCTGTACAATTGCAGGCTTAAGAAGAGAAAACAAAACAAGTTTAGAATTATAAATATATAGCAACAGTTTTCCTGTTTGCCCAATATGACCTTACATAGCTGCTTTGAAACAATCTACATTGTATAAAGTGCTATATAAATAAAGGTGATCTGTTATGTTTGCTACTGGGTAACACAGTTGACAGGTAACTTAGTTGACATTTTAAGTGTTTTGGGCCTATACTCAACATGGAAGCCTAGAACTACTGAGCATGTGGTATGTTTAGAATATATTTTCATAAACAAAACATAAGTTTTAGTTAAACTTTAGTTAAACTTTGCAGCAATAATACATGTGTAACACTGTTAACTGGGGGGTTCTAGTGGGTAACTTAGTTGACAATGGTTTCAAATAAAACAAGTTATATCACAATAAAACACTTATTTTTGAAGCAGACACCCAAATATCTTGATAACCTAAACTAACTCAAGGCAAAACTATGAAATTAATTTATTTTGAGGTAATTTTCATGCTTAAATGCAGAGTAGAATGAGCAACTTTACAAAATCAGACAGCTGAATTCCAGGGTTGTATGTAAATGAATGAATATATATATATATATATATATATATATATATATATAATTTTTTTCTTTTATGCCAAAAATCATTAGGATATTAAGTAAAGATCACATTCCATAAAAATATCAAAACTTAATTTTTGATTAGTAATATTGTTAAGAATTGCACACAATAACATACAACAAACCATGTATCAATGGAAAGCTTATTTATTCAGCTTTCTGATGATGTATACATTTTTTGTGGTCAAGGGTCACATATAATAAACTGAGATTCATTTTGAAAAGGCTCACCTTTGCAATCTGGTCCAAAATGGCCATCCACACACAGCTCGCAGGCTACACCTGTGAATCCAGCATCGCAAGTGCAGGTGCCATTGCCTAAATGATCCTCGTCACAAGTGCCATGGTTACTGCAAGGGGATCCTGGACCCCCAGGACATGCTGGAGAACAGGAGAATGTTCTTATCAACTGGCCAAATAACTGTTTATCTATACAGTGGCTATAGAAAAAATCTGCATATCCCTGTTAAAATAGCAGGTTTTTGAGAAGTAAAAAGGGGTGTGTAGACTTTTTGTAGCCACTGTATTGTAGTTAACCAGCATAGCTTGATAGTTTGAACTGGAGTCTATGTCAACAGTTTATTGTGAATAGTACAGTGAGACACTGCTTACCAAGACAGTCCCTGCCGTAGTACCCAGTACAGCACTTGGGCTTCCATATGACCACTGTACATGTCGACTGACATCCTGAATACCTAGACATCAGCGAATCCGGAAGGACACACTTTTGTTCCGACTAGATTGAAAACACAGCTGAATTAGTGTCTTGTCTTTAATACAGCATCCAATTAACGAGGCTTTTAGTCCATGGCTGTCATACTAGGAGTCACTAAGTTTACTAAGTTTAATTTTTTTTTTTTTTTATTGTAATATATATATTTAAATGTAATTTCTTGCTGTGTGGTCAAAGCTGAATTTTCAAAAAAATGCTGCAGCCACTAATTAGTAGGAGTTTTACAATAAACCCAGATTTAGAGCAGATTTAGTAGATGGAAAATTTTCAGACATATTTTTCTCTATAATATAATAAAGTAAGGTTTGACTTCAAATGACAACACAAAATACCTTTGGTTTGCTTCCAAGTGGGCAGTCCAAAATAGTACGACCACAATACCTGCAAGCCAACTATTACAACAGGAAAAAAATGCAGAGTTTTTCAAGAAAGCAAAAGGAAGAAAGGTACATTGATTTGATCTGATCACTTTAGCATCGACACTACATGCTACACACATTGTACAATCTACTACAAGTATTTCTTAGATGCAATAAGTGAAAATACTCACAGTGAAATCAATAGTGTGCTTATAGTCACAGCGCCCGCCGATGCTCGGAGGATTCAGCAGACAGTCAATGCCATAAATCATGCCTCCATTGAAATCAATGTTTCTCTTTACAATTCGACAGCTTTTATGGTTCACATAAAGCTCTCCCTGAGAGATAAATATGCATGAGATGATGCATAGTGATTAACATCAAATAAAATATTGATATTTAATATATGTCTATTTTTTAAACATTAGAGTTGGAGTTTACGCAACAGCGTAACACATGACTCACTATATGACCCACAGAAGCAGACATGAGAATGCACAAATCTTTTTTTCTCCAAAAGTACTCACTATATGCTCTTCGCCCATGCAGGCCACTGACAGATCTGAGCCCTGCTGAGACTTTAAAGAGTTGGCATGGATGAGCTCTGAGGGCTTGAGCTAAAGACACAATAAATTGCAATATGCATTAGGGAGTCAACGCTGAAGAAATTGTGCTCTTGCCCAAAAATTCAACACACTGGATAGAGTCCGAGACCAACCTTGGTGTCACGCACGATGTGATATCTGAGATACTCAGCTAGCTGATCACGGTTATGCATTGCATAAAGGAAGTCTTTCTGCTCTTGGGACAGAGCGGCCATCGCAGCATCCGTGGGCAGAAACAGGGTGACAGGCTGATGAATTGGGTCCATCACCAACTTCAACGTATCTGTGTCCTATAAACAAACAAGGTAATATAAGACTTGGATTTTATGAGGAAAAGGCACACAATTTCCACAAAACAAGGCTTGTTTTACCTCTAGAAGCTTGTAAAATGTCTTGAAGCCTTGGAGACTGACCACATCTGAGAGGTTACGCTTTGAGAAAAAAAAATAAAATAGTATAAAATTCAAAATCCATCAGTGTGATTTCATAATTTCATGCTTGATTATTCCCCTTGTCATTATATAATAAATAAAGAATATTGTATTAAGAATCCTGTGGGCACATACTGTTGCGCTGTCTTGTTCTTTGTCTTTCTGAATTAGAAAACCAGGGGGTATTAGTACAGTGTCAATCTCATGTAAAATCCCGTTGCTACTTTCCAGATCACTGAATAACACTTTGGCTTTGTTATTGATGTATATAGTATCCTGGAAACAAATAATGAGCATGTCAGTATATACTGAGTCATCATATACTGAGTTGTGATGATGTTATCTTTGCATCAGGCACACTGTACCTCAGAGTATGTAATGGTGAGGATGTCACCGGTAAGTGTGGTCAAGTTACGAGGCTGCATGAGGTCTTCTGGGAGGAGGGTACGGCAGGCCACTATGTGGTACCTCAGGATTTTAGCGTTTTCCCAACGAGTCTGCTTTACAATGTCTTTTAACTAAACAAAAGCAGTGACAATAACAAAACCAATAACAAATCACATCACAGTCTCCTTTTACTATTTATAATGCTCATTAAGAGACAGATAATATGTAGATCATCACATAAAAGCAGGTCGTATTTTAGCTTATATTCTGATTCTGATTCACACCATATTTTCTTACTAAATACTCCATATTGCATCCTAAAGCTTTCGAGTTTATAATTCACCTTTTCTATTCTGGAGTTTATCTCAGAGACAATCTTATTAGGACATATTCTTTAGAGGTTTTGTGTTTATTTCATGAGTTTAAGTTCAGTCACATGGCACAAGGTCACATGATGGATAATCTTCCAGCCAGTTATGGTGCAAGCTGATAGGTCCTCTACTTGTAATCTGTCAGCCAATCAGATTGCATTCTATGCAAATGAGCTAACAGGCTTGCAATTTGTCAGCCAATGAGCTTGCACGCTGCATATACCTTCAACATTTAAATAGCCAGCTTTAGTCAGTTAGCCTGTTTAGTCAGTTGCTGTATGGGTAGCAGTTTGTTTGCTTGTGCTCTACAAGGGACAACTTGGTGAGTGCTTTTTTTTTTTTTTGTGTGTTGAATTCTCACTTAAACTCAAATACTTTTCCTATTGTTTTGCAGAAGATCATTTTCTCAGATCTCTACTGGCTTGCTTTGTGATGTCCTGCATTTGCAAAAGGTAATTTTTTTGGCCTACATGGCATAAGTGTTAACAAAATAGACCCTTAGCCAAATTGGCTCAAGGACATGTGGTTCCAAAACTGTATGATCTTTCTTCTTTGGAACATAAAATAGAGATGTTGCTTTTGTTTCTAAATAGTATCATTTGTGTTCTGCAAAAGTAATCATACAAATTTAGAATGACATGTGGGTGTCTAAATACATTTTTGGGAGGGTGCACTATACTTTTAAGTCACAATTCTACGTAGGCAATCTACTAGGCCATGTGGCAAGATGCATAGCAAGTCAATCCATTTGAGTTACTTAAGTTTTGTTCAATGTTATGCCTTTTTTTATATATATAGTAAAGTAGAATATTTACTTTTACTTTTCCATTTGACTTGTCTGAATTTGTTTAGCTTTGAACTGCCACCGCATACGTTTGATAGTTTCTAGTTACACCCATGACTCTCCACCCAGCACTTTATTCAGTCAAACAGCAGGCTTATGCCTCAACCTTTCATTGGTGGCATCTGACTGAATTTCAAAGTGTCTTTTGCTGAGTTTGTCAATGTGTTAATTAGTGTTTTTTTTTTTTTTTTTTACACAGTGTGTGGAATACGGCTTGCAATCTTCCTTCATATTTACATATGAGGTAAAGTGATTCAGTCCAGTGCAGCAATACTATTAGGAACTAATTTAGTAACCAAGTGTTTTTTTTTTCTATTTGCTTATGAGCTGTGCCACCTCTCTCCCATTGAAAATGAAGTGAGAACTCAAGGTTGCCAGGTATTGTATAAAACGCCCTTAAAACATGGATAACACTTTATTTTTGGCTTTCTAGCTAATGTTATTTGATACTTAAATGGGTCTCTTTTTGTTTTTTTGCAGGTTTGAGTGGACAAGACCTGTAAAACATGGCAGTTGTTGATCACTGGAACCTACAAGAAGCTCCATCTCATGCTTGGTTAACAAATTGTAATGTTGTAGCAGTACTAAGCCACAATTGAGTTTTTGCCATTCTCTTTTTTTTTAAAATGGCACATTTCTGACATTGTTTATTTTATAACTCTAAAATGTCTAAACGCACTGTTAAAGTAAGTCATAAATGTGTTCGGAAACAATCCATTTTAAGACTGTAGCAACGCAAGTCTTATACAACTGAAAAGTGCTGCAGTTGTTGGGTAAGTGATTCAAGTCACAATGTTTCTTTATCTGACCACATCAGAGTCTTACCTCTGTTTTGTTGTAAGCGTCTGCATTAGGTGCAAAGACTGTGAAGGGGCCACGACTCCAGAGTTCAAGTATGTTGTTTCTCTGTAAGTTCAGTGAGCTCAGTCTCAGTAAGGTAAAAAAAAAAAAACATGGTTTAAAATGATTAAGAATGAGCATACCACCAGTCCATGGTAAAAGTCTACTAAATTGCGGTTTCGAATCTCCTAGAATGGAAAAAAATGAGTTACTATTATAGTATTGCTTCATTTGAATTCCCGTGTTAACATTTTGCTGAACTTCTCACTCTATGCAGGGTGCCTTTGCAAGTTTCTCCATCTCCAATGTAGCCTGACGGACAAGTGCAGTTCCTCTCCAGGGGTCCCGTCATAACGCATTGGGCAAACCTGTGACATCCACCATTTTTCTAATTGAAAAGTAATAGTGACATTGTTAATCTTTGAGCTGAGTGCAACAATGTAATTTGTAATGGTGGATTTCAACTGGTGGGTTGTGACTCAGAATGGATGAACAAGTGGGTCTGTTCTAATCAAACTACATTTAAAACGTTCAGTAACCACTGAAGTCTTTAAGGACAATTTTGGTTTATGCTTGTTCAATAAACCAGTGGTTTTCAAACCTGTCCTGGAGGTGCCCCTACACATTTTGTACGTCTCCCTTATCAGACACGCCCCAATCAGGTCTTGCTGTTTCTACTAATGAGCTGATAAGTTGAATCAGGTGTGTTAGATGGAGAGAGACGTACAAATGTGCAGGGCAGGTTTGAAAACCACTGCAATAATAAACAACTCTGGTGCTGTTGATGCACTTCATATTCTATGCTAAGGGTTCTCAACTCTGGCCCACCAGATCAGTTTTTCTGCAGAGTCCAGATCCAACCCTAATCAAACGCACCTGAACAAGTTAATAATGTCTTTTAGGATTACTAGAAAGTTACAGTCAGATGAGTTTGATCAAGGTTTGAGCTGAACTCTGGAGGAAAACTGATCTCGTGGGCCTGTTCAATTCCACGGGTATCCAAACTCTGTCCTGGAGGGCTGGTGTCCTACAGAGGTTACCTCCAATTTGCCTCAACACGCCTGCATAGAAGTTTCTAGCATGCCAAGTAAGAATTTGTTTAGGTGTGTTTAATTGGGTTTGGAGCTGAACTCTGCAGGAAACGGGCCCTCCAGGACCGGGTTTAGAGAGCCCTGTTCTAGGTGAATTTAAAGTTTAAAACCAGTTGGGAACCACTAATATAGTCCTTTTACTGCAGTTATCAAAAGCACATACCTCACGACAGACGTTCACGGCTTCACATTGCTTTCCATCCCCAGAAAAGCCTAGTTTGCAATTACATGCGGTCTGAAAACAAAGTAAATTAATGTACGATGTCATTACTTCAATTTGATTGTATGTGTGTGTCTTAAATTAAGCAGAATCTTTAATTTGAGTAAAAATGACCTGGGTGTGTTTTGCCAAAAGCATCGTAAGCCTGAGTTGATTGTAGCGTCTTTGATTTCAATAGGTATGCAACGTACTTAAGCTTACAATGCTTTTGGGAAACGCCCAGGACATAATTGAGAAAGATTTAAGTCTTATTTGTCAAATGTTTCCTCTGACTTTGTGAACAGATTTAGGTGTCAATTATTTGCATTACAGTAATGAGAATATGCTACCGATTATACAATATTGGTAGTATTTGTACTACATTTAATTTACAATGGGAAAAAATGGTTCGTTTCCATCTGAAGGTTTGTTTAATCATCTTTTCAACATAGATTCATATGGTTTTGGAGTTATTTTTTGGGGGGGAGGTTACTGTAAAGTATTATAATTTATAGGGTTATATGTTGATTTATATAAAATAGTTGAAACGTAGCTTTGTAGCATGACTCTAAACCCTTAAAAGACCTTTTTCACAGTAAAATTCAAATCCATTCTAGTGGCTGGAGTAGCAGAGGTGTTCATAAATTAATAATTCATGAATTAAAAACTAACAAAGATCAGATGTAATTTGTAATGTTAATACAATTTGTATGCTCCCTAAACATTTATAGTACATTTAGTGAACACAATAACATGTTTTTATTATTTGAATTTTCTTTATCTTGTATTAAATTTACATAAACCCTGGAATTACTTAAACTGTATTTGGTTTGCTGTCTGTTTATATTTGCCTCCTACCTTATTAGGACCTGTATGAATGCAGTCACCATCTGCATGGCATCCTCCATTACCATCCAGGCATGGATTGATGGCTTCAGAGAAACACATGCTCATTAAAATATTTCACATGCAATATGTTTGTTTCATTTGAAATACACAGCACTGTATTTATGATGTATATGTATTTCTGCTGTACATCAAACCCAAGAGATTTTGTGTACACTACCCTTCGAACTGAATATTAAACATACACACACTTACAAACGCATACTTTTCCATCGCCAGCATAACCAGGGTGGCACACGCATATTCTACGTCCTGGGAGAGTTCGCTTGCACACGGCGTTGACAGAGCAGCCACCATTATTCTCCGCACATGCATCCACCGCTTGAGTTGGAGATAACACCATATAGTACATTAAACCACCGTTTTGACTCATTGGCTACAAATTTTGTTTGACAGCAAAGTGTTTGAATGTTTCTTGCTTACCTGTGCAATATGTGCCATTGCCCTGAAACCCTGCAGCACAACTACAGTAATATGTACTGTCCACAACTTTCAGCAAACAGCTACAACACACATCAATCCCAAGTCATAATCACAGAGCATAAAAAGTATGAATATCAGCAATATAAGCAAATCCAGGACATTTTAGTGCTTAATCAACTGTAGATGAGGTCTTTACAATTAGCAATAGGTGAACCTGTCTTTTGAAATATAGCTCTAATACAAAGTTTGTGATTTTTTTTTTTCTTAGAAGCGTTGCACACAAGTGGACTCAATTAGGCTCACAAATTTCAAACCACTCCCCCCCAGTTAGAGGAGCACACCTGTTGGTAATTGTAAAGACTGCTATAAAGCCACTGTTTGCCTAGCAAATTCTTGATGTCTGATGAAGGCATTTTAGGTGGCTGAAACATTTACTTTAAGGAAATAAGGCTGAAGTTTTATCTGCAAGAGTGAGTATTTTGTTATGTTAACTTTTTAAAGGTAAAGTTTCAACCAAATTCATATTACCACTCAAAAGTTTGGTGTCAGCAAGATATATATATATATTTTAAGAAGTCAATACTTTCATTCAGCAAGGACAGGTTAAATTGAACAAAAATCCAGTAAAGACTTGCATTGTTTCAAAGCGTACATTTTCAAATACAATTCACAATATTACTGTTTTTACTGTATTTTTGATCAAATAAATGCAGCTTTGGTGAGAAAAGGAGACCTTTCTGAGATCTTACTGATCCCAAACTTTTGAATGGTATATCTATTTTGCATTAAGATATTGCTTATTTTTAAGAGTAAGATTTTTTGCATTGACCTTTCATAGCCAATTTTCTTTGAATTTGTGGGTAAATTTAATGTCAAAGGTGAATGTTAAAAAAAAAAAAAAAGTATATTGTATTAACTTACTTGGCACTGCTGTGGCATTTTCCTCCACACATATCTGAGGTAATGGCTGAAAATGGTCAACATGTCTTTTATTAACATTTTATATTTTATACATACTCGGATGGTGCAAGGCATCCAAATGTGTGTATGAGGATTTGTACTACAGGTGAGCATCATACCAACGTTGCAGTTTATTCCTCTCCAGCCCAGATCACACGTACAGCTGCCGTCTCCATCCACACCATCTTTGCAGCGTCCGCTGATGCACTTGCACTCTAAACAAAGATTTTGTGCTTTGTATGAGCTAATTGTTCACAGAATATGCAGTAAATCAGGGCCTCTGAGCTCTGGCTCACGAGATCCATTTTCCTGCAGAGTTTAGCTCCAACCTTAATCACACTCACCTGCCTGTACCTTTCTAATGATCCTAAAGACCTTGATTTACTTGTTCAGGTGTGTTGGATTAGGGTTGGAACTGAAATCTGCAGGAAAATGGATCTCGTGGGCTAGAGTTGAGAACCTCTGCAGTGGATGAAAGTATGAGATTTTAAATGCTTAATACCTTGATCACAGTGAATTCCATATTTTCCAGCTTGGCAAGTCTCACACGCGGTGCCATTAAAACCCTGGGTGCACTGACAGACGCCCGTGCCATTGATCCCATCTACACACATGCCGTTGCCAAAACAGGACTGACCTTCAGGCCCCGGACACTTCTCACAGTTGACGCCATAATAACCTGCACAACACTTTCTTTCCTGCAAACAGACAGAAACGGTTTCTGATATCTGCTTTTTTTTTAAAATGAGTAGAAATGGCCAATTTTAACTGAAATGTGTGAGGCTTCTGTTGTCATTTGCTTCCAGTTATTTTTAGCGGTACAAAACTGCTTCTTGCACTGCTTGACACTGCAAACTAGTATTTCTTGTGATGTATTGTAGAGCAAATAGTTTCACGGTTTTCAGTACTTTGTTGTTCTTAGTCGACACCTATAGTAGCTAAAGAATCAGAAGTCTTGCACATTCAGAGAAAATGGCTTCCAAAATAAGATGGATGCTATCACATTAAACAATGAAACTCCACAAAGCTCTAGCTGCTTGTATGCAAGCGAGATGAAATGTGAATGAATGTGTGTACGTACAATGCTGACTTTCTCACAAGAAACTTTGCATCCAATGGTCAGCAGCGTCTCTCCATGATATACTCGACTGTACATGCATCTTCGCTTTCGGCTTCTCTGAGAACAGACAACAATAAAAGAAGCTTTTCTTTTTTAAATTAAAGTAGTTTTCCCCTTTGTTAAACGCATAAATTGAACTGTAATAAATTATTTTATTATAGACTTGCATCTTAGACACTATATTACCATTTACTTTTTGTTTGTATGTTTATAGACAGTAGTCACCTTTCATCAAAGTTGTCCTAAATCCAAAACAATACCCTCTTCTTGTCTTAGGACAACTTTGATGAACTTTTGATGAACTTTTTTGATCCACTTCAAATGTTGACTACTGTGTGTGTGTATGTATATATATATATATATATATATAAAATGTCTTTTTTTTTTTTTTTTTTTTTTTGTTAACAAAAGGCCACAGGAGGACTGTTGTGCGTCTCAGAGTAGTGACAAATTAAAGGAGTGAATGATTCAATGATTCACTTGTTTAGTTCTTGAATGAATCACTGAGTAAACCACTTGAGTGAAGGATTCATTGACATACTAATAAAGAGTAACTTGTCACCACCTAGTGGCGTAACAATGTAACTTGCAGAAAAAGTAGTCATAATTTATCAAATTAAATTCTTTTAAGAAAGGAGTGAATGACTCAACCTTTTGTGTAGTTCTTGAATGAATCGCTTGAGTGAAGGATTCATTGACATACTAATAAAAAGTAACTTGTCACCACCTAGTGGTGTAACAATGTAACTTGCAGAAAGAGTCATGATAATTTATCAAATTAAATTCCCTTAAAGGAGCGAATGATTCAATGACTCACTTGTTTAGCTCTTGAATGAATAACTCAGTGAATCGCTTGACATAATAATAAAGAGTAACTCGTCACCACCTAGTGGTGTAACAATGTAACTTGCAGAAACAGTCATAGTTTATTTAATTAAATACCATTAAGAAAGGAGTGAATGATTCAATGACTCACTTTAGTTACTGAATGAATCACTGAGTGAAAGATCATTGACATACTAATAAAGGGTAACTTGTCACCACCTAGTGGTGTAACAATGTAATTTGCAGAAAGAGTAATCATAATTTATCAAATTAAATTCCCTTAAGAAAGGAGTTAATGATTCAATGACTCGCTTGTTTAATTCTTGAGTGAATCGCTTGAGTGAAGGATTCATTGATATACTAATAAAGAGTAACTTGTCACCACCTAGTGGTGTAACAATAGAACTTCCAAAAAGAGTCAGAATTTATCAAATTAAATTCCCTTAGGAAAGGAGTGAATGATTCAATGACTCACTTTAGTTACTGAATGAATCACTGAGTGAAAGATCATTGACATACTAATAAAGAGTAACTTGTCACCACCTAGTGGTGTAACAATGTAATTTGCAGAAAGAGTCATGATAATTTATCAAATTAAATTTCCTTAAGAAATAAATAAATAAGAAATAAATGAGAAATTCATTACATAAATTTTAATTCAGTGAATCACAAAATCACCTTTGAAATATGTACAGTTTTTGGGTCAACACTGTATGTACACTCACCAGTCTTTTTGTTCCTGAAGGGCAAGGGTTCTCAGTCGGGTGGAAACAGTCCATGCAGCGCCCCTACAGATACATGTACTTATTCAGAATCTATAATTAATAGATACAGGTGAAAATGACCAGGTACAATGTTTAAATAACTACACACTGTGATAATTTTGGTAGTAGCTCTGTCGCAGCGGTTGCTGGGGATGCTCAGGACAGCAGACACAACATGGATTACTCCTTTATTGGTCTCTATATCAGTCACGTTCACCTCAGCCTCATTTGCAAGTAGCTATAACAGAAAAAGCCAATTTTTATATGAGACTTAGCATTTGGTTTATTTAAGTTGAATTAATTCAGCACTGACTTACTTTCTTATCCTCCCGGAAAATTCCAAGTTGATACGAGAAGCCAAGCATGGTATCTCTATACAGTCCATCCACCAGATCTCCATCTTTTAGAATCTCATTTATTATAATGTGATACTGGGTCACATTCAAATCCTAGAAACACAAAATTCATGATGCAAAAATAAACTAAGGCTATCACTAAGGCTGTAGATTTTAGTGCGCTTGTGTAATTACCAGTGACTCCTTTCCCGTTCTTCTGAGGTATTCTCGGACCGCGCTGTCTGTCGGAGCAAACACAGTAAAGCCCGAAGACTCCTCCATTTCATTAGTCAGGTTGTGTTTCTGGATAAATGCAAAATAAGTACAATTCAAATACAATTCCAAGCCATTTGCAGAGTGTGATTATTTTTATTTGTGTTGTGGCAGGCCTACAAACATGGGCACTCACCAAGAGAGAGCTGTGGAAGAGAGACAGATCAGGCCTCTGACTCAGCACTTCCAGTAAACCTTCACTCATCTGTCGCTCAGGCATCAACACCTAGAGAGAACAACAGTGGCATATTTCTTCAATTTTTGTGTATGTAATCATGTCATCAGTAAGTTTGCACTTTATTTTAAATTTAAGAACACAATTACACAGCTTGTATGCAACTGTTAGTAAATGAGACCCACTGTTTTCTAGTTTTTAATTTAACAAAAAAAAGTGAAAAGACCCTAAGGTCATACTTTGTCCATAAAATGGATAACTCCATTCTTTGCTGCCACATCTCCATAAGTTATTTTTCCTCCTGCGACAATAGCAGTCTAAATAAAAAGACAGAGACAAACAAAAGACATGATAATGAAAATCTCTTGCCGGAGTTGAATGACAAACAAAACTGTACTGGGACTGAGCGAAAAGATACGCCGTTTCCCTCTCACCTCATTGGCTGAGTAAACAGGAAGTGTCCTTTTCAAAAGGGAAACCAGTTGTGGGGATGGGGATGTGCGAAGATCGCTGACAGCATATATCCCAGAAACAATGTGATTTCTGAGAGGAAAAAATACAGCTAACAATGTAAAACCACTGAAATATGACAAATAAGCTGATGTGGTTGAATGACAATTATGTGCCATTACTTGACAAGACTTGGAAGGTTACTGCGGGTCATCCAGAAGTCTTTGTCCTCTTGACTCAGTTTCTTTGTGGCCTCAGCCGATGGGACGAAGAGGGTGTAGTTTTCTGTCTCTGACAGAAGTTGAGAAAGATCCGCTTGCTGTGGAATATTCCAGAGCTCAACATTTATACAATAATAATAATAATATATCTTACATATTAGGCACAATATTATCAGTTTCACTGTCTATTTTTGTTCCAAAACAAAACTGTTGTGATTGTAGTGATTGAAGAAGTGAATGATCCAATGACTCATTCGTTTAGTTCCTAAATGAATTGCTTGAATGATTCATTGACTCAATAAACAGTAACTTGCAGAAAGAGTCAATAAAAACGTGTCTATGAAAAGCTGCTCATCCAATCATATTCAAGGACCCAAACTGTTGTATGAATAGGGTAAATTAAGGTAATTTGGGACACTTTTTCCCCAATCATCTCAATGGCAAAAAGTGTCCCAATTTACCTACTTTTATAGAATATTTTAACAGTAAAACACAACATACCAAGACCCAGAGGTTGAATTCCAGAAGATTTGGGTTTCTTGCCACCTCCTGCAAAAACAAAAAGAGGCAACTTTTAAAATAAGGTTATACAAATATCCTTTTTAATTAGTAGCAGTTAACCTCATCAAAAATATTGAAAAATAAGTCATATACAGTACCTGTGCTAGGGTTCCATAACAGATTTTTCCATCTCCATCATAACCGTCCTCACACACACACTGCCATCCATCTGGGTTCAGAAACTGGCAGGTGGCCTATGAGAAAATGGGAAAATAAAGAATTTAGCATGCATACATTGTATGTAAAAAAAAAAAAGAAAAGTGTGCAGATCTGTGATGATTTATTTGAGCCCTCACCAGGAAATGACATCCACCCTTCTGCTCCACACACTGATTGACAGGTTCACAATCCCTCCCATTGCCGTGGTAACCACTTTTGCAAGCACAGTCACTCTAGGGTAGAATATCAATTATCAAAAACCCCATAAATCCAAATAGATGAGGTTTGGGAATCACAAACTCCCCCTCACCTGTCCTGGGCCTACATAGATGCAGGTGGCATTGGGGTGACATCCTCCTCTGGATGGATCCAGACAGTTATTGATGGCCTGGCACTCATCTCCATCCTCTCTCCATCCACTCAGACACTGGCATGTATGTGTGCCTGGACCGGTCTTTATGCATTTGGCCTGAGAATAAACAAGAATAAATATGCATGGTAAATAACATGGTAACACTGAACACAAGCACACTGATAGATTTGACTCACATTGACGCTGCAACCTCCACGATGTGGCAAAGCACAAGGATCGCTTTCCACGCACATGTATCCATCCCCTTGGAAACCAGGCTTACACACACACCTAAAATCACACAATGCATCACTGATGTTTTATGTTTTCTTAACCTTTTTTTTTGGATGACAAAAGCCCCTACTTATGATGGTCCCTTTGCAAAAGATTCCTTTACTGCACTAAGCATCTGTACATGTAGGACTCATTTATAATATGTGACCCTGTACCACAAAACCAGTCATAAGTAGCACAGGTATATTTGTAGCACTAGCCAACAACACATTGTATGGGTCAAAATTATTTTTATACTTCTTTTTATGCAAAAAATCATTAGGATATTAAGTAAAGATCATGTTTCATGAAGACTTTTTGCAAATTTCCTACCATAAATGTATCAAAACTTTTTTTTGATCAGTAATATGCCTTGCTAAGATCTTAATTTGGACAACTTTTAAGGTGATTTTCTCAATATTTAGATTTTTTTGCACCGATAGATTCCAGATTTTCTCAAATACTGTCCTATCTCAACAAACCCTGCATCAATGAAATTTGATTTTGTGGTCCAGGGTCACACATAAGATATTAAAAATGAAATAATTAAATCTGTACATGAACGTGTGCCACTCACGTGAATGCTCCTTTATTGGACACACAGTTAGCATGGGCATGGCAGGGCTGGTTGGGTCCGCACAACTGGGTCTGCTGCTCGCAGAACTCTCCGGTAAAACCTTCTTTACAGGAGCCCTGCTTACATTTACCGATAGCCTCTGGGCGGTTATCACACACGCCGTGTATGCATCCACAGGCTGTTAGGAGGAATGCAGAGAAAAACTGATACAAAGAATCTGAAAAATTTCCAAACCCCATTCTGAGAGTTGGTGGTGAAATAAATGCATACTTTTATCACAGAACGGGCCGTATTTGTTGGTATCAGCACAGTATTGGCACCGCGATCCTTTGAAATTGGGCTCACACTGGCATGTACCGTTTCCATCGATGCCCTCTGAGCACTACAACAAAAGAAAATAAAAGTCAAGTTCTTATGACACATTAAAAAAAATGCGTAATTGTACAGTATGCATGAATGCGAATGTGTATGGGGTTTACCGTCCCATGAGAAGAACAGGGCGCGGTGAAACCACCTGGACATGGGGAACAGTCTGGTCCAAAAAAGCCTTTACAGCAACGAGGGGTCTGGTCAAGACAAATAATGACTAATTTGACTGGGTCAGATTAAACAGCAAAGCAGATTATGTCATATGCTCTGGTATTAAATGCAGATGAATACTAGTGAATCAAACACTCACAGTCTTTGTTTCATTGCAGAAGAGGGAACAGCCAAGGGTGGGTATGATTACACCAAAAGCCTCCTTTTTGAATACACAGCCTCTGGTGAATACATCCTGAGTATGAGGAGACCACAATAGGGGTTACGTACAAAAATAAAAGAGGCACTATGTACAACTTCATTTCAATTTACAGGAACAGTTCACCCTTAAGTGAAAAATTGCTAAAAATGTGCTCACCCTCTGGCCATTCAAGATGGAACAAATTTGGAAAAATTTAGCATTACATCACTTGCTCACTAGTGGATCCTCTGCAGTGAATGGGTGCCGTCAGAATAAGAGTCCAAACAGCTGATAAAAACATCACAATAATCCACAAGTAATCCAAATCCATCAATTAACATCTTGTGAAGCAAAAATCTGCATGTTTCTAAGAAATAAATCTATTATTAAGACGTTTCACCAACATGTGACCCTGAACCACAAAACCAGTCTTAAGTAGCACGGGTATGTTTGTAGTAATAGCCAAAAATGTACTGTTTTATGCCAAATATCATTAGTATACAAGTAAAGATCATGTTCCGCAAAGATATTTTGTAAATTTCCTACCATAAATATATCAAAACTTTATTATTGATTAGTAATATGCACTGCTAAGAACTTAATTTGGACAACTTTAAAGGCGATTTTCTCAATATTTTGATTTCTTTAAACCCTCAGATTCTAGAGTTTCATATAGTAGTATATTGGCCAAATATTGTCCTGTCCTAACAAACCATACTTCAATGGAAAGCCTATTTATTTAATTTTCAGGCAATGTAAAAACCTTAATTTCAAAAAACTGACCCTTTTTGACTGATTGGACCATGTGGTCCAGGGCCACATATTTGTTTAGGATAACTGTTTTGGATTGTTTTTGCTTGTAAACTGTACTTGATCTGTGCCAGTCAGATGACTTTTTCACTGAAGAAAGCAATGTAAGGGACAGAGGACTTGATTTGAATTTAAAAACATGCTAAAAACACACAGCTTTTTGCTTCACAAGACATTAATTGATGGACTGGAGCTTTGTGGATTGCTTATGGATTATAGTGATGTTTTTATCAGCTGTTTGGACTCTTTGACGGCACCCATTCACTGCAGAAGATTCATTGGAGAGCAAGTGATTAATGAAGTAAATTTCTCCAAATCTGTTCTGAGGAAGTAACAATCTCATCTACATCTTGTATGGCCTAAGAGTGAGTAAATGCTTGAATGAACTATTCCTTTGAAGCCAACCTGATGCAAACCTCTCTTAAAACTAAAAGGTAACATTTAAAACAAATCTTTCATTTTTTTTTTTTACTTATGTATTGCTGTTTTAAATTATAGCATGCACTAATGGTTATTTCTGAACAAATTACCAGTGATTCACCAGTTGGACATTTAGATTTGGAGACAAGTGTACAGCTAACACATGTACCCTGTAACAAAAACACAAAAAGATGCCTCATGTCAGTTTATTAACAATCACTTGTTGGAAATGAAAGGGGGGTTTCCAAATAGGTTTCTTGAGCACTGCCCCCCTCTGGCACAGTTCTGCTTGAGTCACAGTATTTACACTCTTTACAGCAATTTGGCTCATTTGACATAAAAATAAATTGAAGACAGAAAGATGCATCTACATCTGGTCAACACATGTGGAGATGACCAATTGGGCTTACCTTAACAATACTGGTTTCTTTGATGTCACACCTGTGAGGTATAATGGGCTCTATGGACGGAGGGATTAGAAGCCCCTCCAGTGAATGAAGACGGCCATTCTTTGCTTCAACATCCAGTTCCAGAACCGACTCCCCATTGACAAGGATCTGGCCCTGTATGTGACAGAATCAGTGGTTACGTAAAGGATTTGGACCTTTAAAATCACACTTAAAATGTCTACATTTCAATACATTATTTCGGTGGCATAATTTTTAGTGTCTGTATGGAGTGAATTACTCTCAGGTTCACACAGGTGTCCTATATTATCCAAATATTATCTATTTCAGATGAATATAATAAATTATTATTACTCACAGCACTCGTTACATTAAATGTCAGGACCTGGTCAGCCATGGTCACAGCACGAGGGTTTGACACAATGAAGCTGGCACTCAGCTGAACACAGATGACAGACAGTATTTAATTAATGATCTAAAAATGGATCTGAATGCGCTCATTTGCACACATCCACACACAAACCTGAGAAGTGGACACTATGTGATTGCGCATCAGTTCAAGTAGTTTTGTCTTACCCTAAATTGGGAAGATTGAAAAGAAAATGTAAAGTGATGTTTATGTGACTTGATAGAACATGTATACAGCGAATGTAACATAAATAAACACTTGTTATATTTGGACTGTACCTCCTCTGAGGTAAGGAAATCTAAATAGCCAGGCTTCAGAAAGGTAAAGGCTAAATTTGTTGGAGCAAATAGTGTGTAGGGTCCATCTTCTTCTAAAACAGTTGCCACGTTGGTTTTCTGAGAAAAAGAAATATCGAAAGTTTCAAAGATTATGTTCAGAAAAAAGCTCTATTAAAAAAATAAATAACTAAAATCAGCTTTGTATTAAACACTGTATTCAAAAAATATCCAATTAATTTGACAGACATTTCTGTTAACCCTAAAACAAATTTATATAATGCAATTAAATGCAAAATACAGGTAAAACGTCAGATTCCTATATATTAACACAGTACATTGTGGCCTAAAAAAGGTCATTTCTAGCATAGGTAAAATGTTGAAGTACACATTTTAGGGTTTAATAGAGTAAACTCTTACCTCAAGCAGAGACTTAAACTGAGAGAATTTTCCATTTCCAGAGAGAATCTGCAATAGGTTGTCCTTTAAAAAAAGACAAATAGACATTGTTGTGCCTTCTAACAGTTGAATGACATTTATGTAACACAAATCCTTTATCTTCACAAACCTCTTTCTCGCTTATTACAGTGGAAGGAACTGCATCCATCAGCTTATCAACCAAATGAATGATTCCATTTGAGGCAACGATGTCTGTCTCCACAAGCATTCCTTTCTTACGGCTGCCATGGAGGCGGATTTTTATCTGCTCTGCCTTGAATATAAAAGTTCAGACCCATTTCAGACACAATCTAATGAATTCTGTCATTGTAACACACACACAGACACACACAGTGAACCATAAACAGATCTAAGCAGGAAAAGGTTAAGGAAAGAAAAAGGATATGATGATTCCGCTGTTGTATCCTGCATTTGCACATCCTTGAAAACAATCGGGGAATGCACACACACAGCCTGCATTCAATCACCTACATCTGTCATTGATTCAGCAGCCATGCCAGTCAGAGTGTAGTAGAGGATTCCCTTCTTCAGCGAGTCAGAGTTGACCTCTCCCGCAACCATGTGTAGCTTAGCAAGATAGCGAGCTCTCATCTCGTTAGCCAGCAGGGTTTTCACCTGGAACAAAAGCATTTGCATGTGCATTGTGCAATGTGGAAGTAAGCTATTTTCTTTGAATGAGTGAGACTTGCATCACAGGAATAAGTTGCATTTTCAAATATATTAACATAGAAAAAAGTCATTTTAAATTGCAAAAATATTTCACAATATTACTGTATTTTACAATATTTATAATTATGACAATATAATAAATATACTAGAATACCAGTTTGCAATTTCAAGCAGCTGTTTTGTATAACTGAAAGTAACTGGAAGCCTCACACATTGATGTTACAAATGGCCGCATCTGCTCCTACATTAAAAATAATGTGGATATGATCAACGCATCATATGTTGGTTTGTCTGTGTTGTCTAACTCACAGATGTGCCTTTAAAAGCCTTGTTCACTGGTACAAACACGGTAAACGGTCCAAGGGAGGTCAAAGGCCATGACATGAGTTTATCTGAAAAAGCAGAAATAAAATCAGCACTACAATGTATGCATCTACTGTATCTATTTTATTTATAATTAGGAACTTCAACATGTACCATAATGTCGACACCTAAATGAAATGCATCTGTAAATTACTTGAGCTATTAAAAAGCAATGTCTGAAAGCTGAATAAATAAGCTTTCCATTGCTTTAATGTTAGGATAGGACAATATTTGGCAACTATTTAAACATCTGGAATCTAAAGGTTAATTTTTTTTTTTTTTTTTGAGAAAATCGCCTTTACAGTTGTCCAAATGAAGTTCTTAGCAATGCATATGACTAATCAAAATTTAAGTTTTAATATATTTACAGTAGGAAATTTACGAAATATCTTCATGGAACATGATCTTTACTTAATATCCTAATGATGTTTGTTATAAAAGAAAAATCAATAATTTTGACCCATACAATATATTTTTGGCTATTGCTACAAATATACCCGTGCTACTTATGACTGGTTTTGTGGTCCAGGATCACAGATGTTCCTCTGGGGTGACTCACTATTGAGAAGGCTATAGCAAACCCTTTATATCCCAGTATCTCTGTTTTTGAAAATGGTAAAAATCCAATAATTTAAAAAAATGGGATTGGTTCGGCCCAGTGCGTCACTTACTGAACATTGTGATGGCACTGGAGAGCTGACCCGTCCACTCTCCTCCTGGCTTTGAATTTAATTCTTGCAGCTGCTGAATTATGTTCCCAAGACATATTTTTCCATTTCCAAGATAACCTTCACGGCACTTACAGCTGAAAAGTTTGAAATTGAAGGCGTAGTTTTGAATATGTGGGAAAAAATCCATTACAAATCAACCAAACACTTGAGAATTTGTCACCTACTCGACTGTTCCTGGTTCCACTGTGGTACAGGTAGCATATTTATGGCAGGAGTCTGGTTTGCACAAATCTTTAACACTGCAGCCTTTCCCTTCAACAAGCTTCTCAAATCCCTCCAAACACTCACAGTGAGACTGTGGAAAATTGAGATGTCAAACCATAAAGCAATCAGTACATTCAAGCTGCTCTGAAAGATGCAAAGTGTTTTAAAGTGTTAACAAACACACCTTTCCAGGACCATCATACACACAGCGTGTAGACCCAGATGTGCAGTTGCCTAGGTTAGTCTGGCAGGGGTCGATGGCCATGCAGACACGTCCGTCGCCACTGTAGCCTTCTGTACATGTGCAGACATGTTGGTTTGGTCCTGTATGCGCACACACTGCGTTTGCATGGCACACACCTCTCAAGCAAGGGTTAATTGCTGCATAAACAATGTGACAATAAAAAAGACAACACATTCTGTGAGATCAAGAAGCCTCTTTTGCTTAAATTTCCAGATTTTTTAGCATTTACACACCAAAGAATACTGGGGAAAAAATAAACTATCATGATTTCTGCTTTTAACATTAAAAAACTGATTAATAAAAAAAAATGTTTCTTGAGCAGCAAATCAGCATATTAGAATGGTTTGAATGTGACACTGAAGACTAGAGTAATGGCTGCTGAAAATTTAGCTTTGCCATCACAGGTGTATATTACATTTTAATTTATGTCTAACATCTAACCCACTTCACAATAAAAATCAAACCTTTTCCTACCATTAGCAGTGTAAGTGCAGTACTCACATGTACACTGGGTTCCATCACCTTGATAGCCAGGTTTGCACATGCACAGAAGCTGCCCGGTGGACATGTCCTCAGTACAACGAGAATTCGTCCCGCACCGCAAAGCAGCACATGCTGGGAGCTCTGAATAGAGAAAATATACATTCACTCATATGCTGCACATTGTGTTTCATATCCACACAGAAATATTCCAAGGTCTTACCTCGATCGCAGTCTATGCCAGTGTACCCAGACAGACATGTGCACTGTCCCGTGCCCTTCACACCACTGTCACATATGCCATTTTTGCAACTACACACTGAATAACACATGCAGCAGTTAGCACAGCAGCAACACCAACAAAACCCAAATCAATCAATCCTGCTTTATAGAATAAAAGGGGACTTTTACCGTTACTGCATGTGGGTCCATACAAGTTTGCTTTACAATCCTCACAAGCTGTTCCCTTAAAACCTGGCTGCAAAAAAAAATCCAAAAAGTCTCATCGGATGCTCAATAATTGTGTGTTTGATTCAGACAGAAGAAGAGAAGGGAAGAAAAC
Source organism: Labeo calbasu (assembly GCA_019740295.1). Classification (NCBI taxonomy): domain Eukaryota; kingdom Metazoa; phylum Chordata; class Actinopteri; order Cypriniformes; family Cyprinidae; genus Labeo; species Labeo calbasu. The sequence goes on from JAHKKF010530974.1 coordinate 31,656, forward strand.
TTACTGCACATATGCAAGTCCCATTGCCCGCTATACCATCAGAGCAGACTCCGTTATTGCTGCAGGGCGTCGCTGCTGATCCTGGACACTCTATTGACAGATTAAAGGATTCCTTTTCTTACATTTTATGACATTAAAAGTGAAAAAATGTTAATGAATTTTTGTTTCAGTCAGATACAGTGGCCAACTTGGAGAAATCAGTTACGCATTGGACATTCAAACAGTAGAGAATGGTGCTAGCAACATCAAGGTTATGGGTTTGATTCCCAGGGAATGCATGAATTTAACCCTCATGTTGAAATCTGATCATTTTGATCAGGAGTGGATTTTACTATTCCAGAAAATGCTATTTAATGGTAATGCACTGAACTAAAACATATGACTTTGCTTACACAGGATATAACAAAGTGTATTGATACATTGGTCCGAGTACTTTTTCATCCATTCGTTTTTTGTTTTTAACCCAAAAATGACATATGGAAAATGTGGTTCAAACAATGATTACTAAATTCGCCCAAGAAAACTTGTTAAAATCAACATTTTTCTGTATTAATTTGTGCATTTTTCAAATGTTTATTAAAAGTGCAAAAATTCATTAACAAAAATCTGAAAAGAAGTCAGTATTTTACTTTTTGGGGAGGATTTTGTGTGTACAGTTCTAATTTCAATTTTGGTTTCCAGCATAGCGTTTAAAAAAACAATAACAATACAATAACCGTTCTTTTCTCATTTTTTTTTCATCATGGTTACAAAACGAAAAGTCCATGGACCTACATTTGATCCATTTTTGATACATTTTAGGTTTCCAAAAAAAATGACTGGCCTACAAAAAATAACTTGTATATTTTGTATATTATGTTATATTTTTACCAAAAACTGGGCTCAATCTTTTAATAATCTTATTTTCTTTCAGCACAGCTTTTTTTTTTAAATATCTGGTCATAGGCCTCACTGATCTGAGCTTATCCCCCAAAGTTTTTGAGTGAACATTGCCAAAATTAACCACAAATAATGCTTTTATTTGACTCAGAAACTGTGCATGAGCTCAGATCACTAAGGCCTACAACCAATCACTTCAAAAATTAAACACAAAACGTGCTAATTAAAAGGAAACAAGTTGACAGAAAATTTTAATCCAAAATTTTTAAGATAATATCACATATTGAAAGATTTAAAAGCAATTTTTAAAAGGCCAAATTAGGTAAACAATTTTCAACACAGCACAATTGTTAAAAAAAAATATACCAGTAAGTATACCAGTACTTTGAATGTAAATGCATCTACATGCATAAAATGTAATGTAACGTAATTAGTTTGAAATTTTGCTAAGGCTAGGTCAGCAAGATTGGATGATATGGATTTGAGTGCAGATGATTTGACTGTTCTCTGTTCACTATGAATGAGAACAATCTAAGATCATTGTGTTCTCTAGGACTGATCCGGGGTCAGTAGGTTTAAGGTGGTAGGGTCTCTGCGAGAGGATATGAGTTAGCAGAGTTTCTCTGTTCTTCAAACAGCCCCTCGTCTGTTCCACTGACCCTCACTCATCCTTTCCTTCCCGCCATTGTTGCCCTGGACACATAGTCCTGACAAAATCCCTTCATCGAAATCAGATCCTTCCCGGCAACTCATACATATATATATATATATATATATACACACCAGCCACAGACGTGACACAACAAATAAAAGCCACACTTACAGAATATGCAGACAGTTAGTCATGAGCAGGCCCGCTTGCTCTACAGTCTACACATTTTCTGCATTTACTCTGAAGGAAACTTTTGTGGAAATGGGTAGACTACTAATCTTTTAAATTCAATACAGTGACTATAAATCCACCAAAAGATTCTGACATAAAAACTCTCCAAAATCAGATTTTTCAACAATCTAGTTCTGAATTTGTCAAATATGACAGGAAATGCATTTCCTACCATAATGCTTTACTAAGCTTCCATAATGCTGACCCGTCTCATAGACGCAAAGGTCAAATCATTTAACTCTTAAGGAACAATGCAGGAAGTTCTGCTCATAAGAGACCAAAGAGACCAAGACAACACACGGTAACTTAAGTGCTTGACTCAGCGAACTCATAGTGCGATCTGTTTGAGTGCTGACAGACAGAGGAAATACTGGAAATGAGACCTCCACAGTGTGTTGGTCAGCAAATTCCAGCGGTACGGAGGCACAGACCTGCCATATCCCTCTCTGAGGGAAGGAAGTACACAAATCCCTTGTTCCACAGCGGCTCAAAACTTCCTCTCATAGTGTGTGACAAAACACACAAAAACATGTCAGCTTATATGTACTGGACGTACAGCTCCCTCAGGAGAAACAACTGTGAGAAACAACACCGTCATGGTCTTATAATCAGATAATATGCTAAAAATGGAAACAGAAAGGATAAAGTGTGCCTTCCAAATATTGACAACTGTGGAAGGTCACATTCATGCATATAGGATTTATATCCATAGTCAAAAAGAATTCTAATGGAATTTCTGTCATAATTTGAAAGCGATCCAAACTGATCTTATTGGAATCAAATAAGAATTCTAATAGGAGTTGCATAAGATCCTGCTGGATAAACTAAAATTCCTACTTCCTATTTTATTTCTTCTGGAAGTTCAGTTTATCCAGTAGGATTATATTTTATTTTTAGAGAATGGTCTTTTATTAGTTGCATTATGATCTCTCAGGATTGGTTCATGACTAAACCATGAGAACTCGTCATAAAAATATGAACTGAATATGAATTATGATTCTATTAGCGTTCATTTTTGGACTAGGAATGAGTAATAAAGATCTGTTTTTCAACTTCTTTTCCCTGGAGGAGCCATGCTTCCCCTTGTTTGTGTTTTAGACTTTGTTAGTGGTCGCATCAGGATAGTTCCTGACCGACTCTTCCGGTCAAAATATTCCCTCAGTGTATCTTCCCTCACAGAATGACGGAAATATCAAATGCCATTTAAAATGTGTCAAAATCGGATAAGCACACTCGCTTTTAGGCCAAATTCATCTGGTTTAAGACGTTATTGATGTCACAGTTTAAATGGGGCTTCAAACGATCCCAAATGCAGTTGTATACGATCCCAGCCGATGAAGAAGGGTATAGGTTATTTTCATTAAAAAAATACAATTTAAATACTTTTAATCTCAAACGCTCGTCTTGTCTCGCTCTCCCTGAACTCTGTGTATTCTGGCTCAAGACAGTTAGGGTATGTCGAAAAACTCCAATCGTATTTTCTCCCTCAGCTTCTAAAATCATTTCAAAATCATACATCGCTGCAGAAGTACCGACACAGTCTTTGCAAAGTGCACATGCAAAGAAGATCAAACACCCTTAACAAAAAAGGTAAAACAGCGATATAGGATGATTTTGAAGTTGAGGGAGAACATGAGATGGGAGTTTTTCCAACATACTCTAATGAACCGGAAAAAAGAGAGTCCAGGCAGAGTAAGAAAAGATGAGCATTTGACATTAAAAAGTATATAAATTGAATTATTTGTATAAAAATAACCGATCGTTTCGCTAGATAAGACCCTTCTTCCTCGGCTGGGATTGTTTACAGTTGAATTTGGGATCGTTTTAAGCTGCATTTAAACTGCATTTTGGAAGTTCAAACTCGGGCACCATAGAGGTCCACTATATGGAGAAAAATGCTGAAATGTTTTCCTCAAAAAACATAATTTCTTTACGACTGAAGAAAGAAAGGCATGAACATCTTGGATGACAAGGGGGTGAGTACATTATTTGTAAATCTTTGTTCTGGAAGTGAACTTCTCCTTTAAACACAATTCTACAGAAACAACCACAGAATTCTTCTACAGTGACCAAACTCACCAATGCAGTCATTGCCCCAGTAACCTGGACAGCACTTGGGCTCCACCGTGTCTTTGTAACACTCGAACGAACAGCCCGTTACAGACAATGCTAATGTGATGTGATACCTAAACACACATAAAGAGATTATTGTACAATTATTGCCTCTGCATGTTGTTTATGCACAAAGTAAATACCTCATTTTGTCACAAAAGCTGTTAACAGTGGGCATTTTTGTCAGATATAATGTTGTTACTGTCCTTATGGACACACATAAACACATTTACCTGCAGTCCCTTTCACTTTTTTCTGGCTGCCTCTTGGTGTAGCCTTCGGGACATTTTACTAAAGACGTCAAGGAGCAGGAATGACATCTTGATTTAGTCACCACCTGGATGTTCTGATCACAGCGGTTCTGACCACACAATCACATATAAACACACAAACACGTAGCATATTAGTTCTCACAACAAAAGTAGAAACAGAAAGACATGGCATGAGTTTTTACAAAACCAGTGAAGCTGGAAAGCACGCTGGATATTAACACCTGTCACTGATTTTCCAAGGAGATTTACCTGATTCGTTCATGACTTTACAGATGGCCAATCACATTCTCCGGATTATTTTACCCAGAATTCCACTGTGCATGTCAAACAATCCTGAAGAGTTGCTTATATAATGTGTCTTAAAGTGCTACATTTTTCACATTTCTAACTGCTACCACAGAAATGTAAACATTCTCCAACTAAATATAGAGACAGTATCCCTGATACTGTCGGATATGAACATTAATATCAAAGAGAACTGCATGTTTATGTTGTTCTATGCCAGATTGTAGACAAAGTATATAAACAGGAAACGGAAGCAGAGTAAGCTTTGATCTGACAGATTTCAACTTGATTAACCTTGGAAAGCATTTGTGTTAGTACAAGTAAACCAAAACAAACTGTTATCTCTACTTACTGTAGATTTGTATTCTAAAAACTTGTTAAAACATGTTTTATCTTACAGCGCGACTGTTAAAAGCGATATAATGTCCATGTTTCTTGTGTGTTGCATGATATACAGCAAGTATGAATCTCACCTGTGATGCTGCAGCAGCCATCCAGAGTATCTCAGTCCCCAGCAGTAGGATCAGACCTCCACAGATTGAGTTTAAGATGAGCTTCATGGTAATTATACTTTCTGTTTCTCTCTCTCACTCTTTCCTTCTGGCTGTCTGAGGTCCTTCACCAGACTGTGGCCACACAAGTTGGCCTTCTGCCTTTTTAACAGTTCCTCCCTCTCTCTTTCCTGTACCACTACAACACGAGAGTCAGAGGGCGACACCTTCCCCTAAAATTGCACATGGCTAAATCTTTTTCATATTGCGTATAAAACCATCACTCTTTCATTAACAATACCAAAGAAAACACTGTGCATGGTGTTGTGATGAGATCACAAGTGCACTGCTAAATAAGTAAATCTCATATTCTAGTGCAAGGAATATTTAAGTTTACTTTAAATGGTTTAATGTTTTTTTATTGTTTTAGGAATGTTTTACTAGCATAATTTTGCTAATTTAGTGAGGTTTATGATTAAAATAAGTTCAAGACGTATTTATCTCAGACAGGTTTGATTTTGCAAATATTTTCTTCACATTTGAAAGATGCTGACATATTTTTACTGGAAAATGAGACTAAACTTTATTTCCACCATGGAAAAACAAATAAATAGCTAAAAAAAAAAAAGGTAATTTTCTCAGAATTGCGAGTTTAGATCCTGCAATTTTGA
>JAHKKF010530977.1:0-21000 GCA_019740295.1 Labeo calbasu
AGATTGTAAATATTGGTGTAAATATTGCTTTGAAATTTTCATCTTTATAAAAGTTCCAAGCGCACACATTCATACAGTAATAGATCACCAAGAGGTTTCACGGCAAAGCATTCACCTGTAGCATTAAGGCCTTTAAACCACTAGGTGGAGATAAAAACCCCTTCAACCATGTGGTTCAGTGAAAGGCTTTCAAGTGCCGTCTATAACATCCCTCTAGACTTGATCAAAATAAAACCAGGTCACCATAAAACCACATGCATGTGAATGACACTGAAAGAGAAAAGTAAAACTGGATGTTATGCAGCCACATACCCTTAAACTCTAAGCTCATGTCAATCTCAATGATCCAGAAACATTCATTTTCTATCACATCATGCAATAAAGACTCGAGCCTGAGAAGCCCCCAAAGTGTACTCTTTCACTTCCCCCCCTCGCAGCTTCCTCTATATGTCTTTTCCAACCAGACTTGTATACTTACAGGAAAAATTCTCCCAAGGAGCCCTCTTACTCACCCTGATCTTTAAGTGTGTTCTGCGAGTGGGTCAGACTTGAGAAGAACCCAGGTGACCACATCAAGGTTACCCAGCTGCGTTCCCCCGCCTTTCTGAACTGTATGTGCAACTGCAAAACGGAAGAGAAAAGTAACGTTAATAAAATTCAATACATTAAATGCTAACCTAAGCATTCCTTATTTTCACAGCATAAACTACCTGTATGGTTGGTTCTCAGAATCCTGTCTCTCAATCCACACACACCAATGTGTGAATGACTAGCTAAATTATGAAGATACAACCGTGAATGAGTCTCAGTAGTCAGTACTGACCAGCATATTATGAACAGGCAGCTAAATCTCACAGTAATCAAGCTGTGCTCAGCATCAATCACGTTTCTCATCCCACTGGCCACAGTTTTATAGCCGCTTCAGACACTAGCTGCTGAAAAGTTAAAAGTGAAGCCCTGTACCTGGATTATGTTGCCTTTTGATGTTTTTCTCTCTCAGACGTCCCTGCAAAAGACGTACGTATATACGCACACACACACACAGACAGTCAAAAAGGCCCCTTCTGCCATCTAAAGGCCAAGGAACAAGACAGACCACCAACAGCCACAGCAGAGACTGTTAGGCTTTTATGGGCCTTGACCGCCTAGTGGCTTAGAATGCATTGGGTTCAATTTTTTGGGATGGGGGATCAGTCGAGTCAGGTATAATATGGCCTCCAAAGCCCCGAGGGAACACCGTGAGTTGTAAATCCGGGAGTCCATGAGGCTTTTTTATGGCGCGCTGCGATACGAACGAGAGTCGGGTCAACTTTCAATTCAGAGGGAAATAAAACAAACGGAGGCCATGTTTAAAAGCACAGCAGCTTTCGTTTCAGGACAAAAGCATCAAAGAGGACAAGGAAATCATTGTGCGACGTCCTCCGAGACAATTGAATTGCGTACGATGGCTAGGATCTGGTGACAGACGAGTGATTTCATGGAAAAACAGGGAAAACAAGGCGGCGTAGAGGAGGGAAGCAAAACTGCCCTTTTGAAATGGGGGAGGAGTGATAGAAAAAGGAAAAGAACAAATGACAAATAGCAAGGAGATAAACCACACTCCCTACTGACACACATCCAGGTCACTGCCTCCACAACAATATCCCCTGTGCCATGGGTCTTTCCTCCAGCATGGCGTTGTTTGATACAGAGACCAGGCCTCTGAAGCAACAGGGTGCCGACCCAATCACAGGCTTCGCCCATCCCCTTGGGTTACTTTTGGCATTTGCTGAAAAAAAACAGATGGCGGCTTGCATTTACCAGCTCGGCTACAACGAACGCGAGGAATCTGTTGTGTTTTCCAGCCTGTGATTGTGCTCAAGGCTAACCTCTGAACACAACAGCAAAATGTTGTACGAGCAGGTTTCTTCGGTTCATATGAATGATGCAGATTTTGCATCCGTTGGGTTTCCGGGAAGACTACATCTCCCAGAGGTCTTTGCGAGCCTGTAAAGCACCACTGAGTAACGGTGCTGTTGAAAGCTTTGGAGGAGACGCCAATGCTAAGCAGAGCTGCTCAAAAGGGTGTTAGCACCTGGGTGGTAAGGCAACTTTCCCATGTCATAACAGCTCTGGCAGTTTCTGTCACACCGATTACATAGCTGTAAAAATACTTGAAATGCACTGCATTAAACGGCATCGGATTTATTACTCTCAGCGATAACGCAACCTCTGTGTTCGTCAATATGCCCTTTGTGACACTTTGACTGACAGGTCCAAGTATGTGCTGTCAATGCGGAACAATAGCCATGCTTTATTCAAAGAGCCGCTAAAAGGATGTTTGTCTGAGAGGATGACATTGACCCAGACACCTCTCTAGACACTTAAAGGTGATACTATGTTCACTTCAAACCCATAGTGAAGGAGAACATACAGAATAAAACGACAAATGCAAAAACTCATTAGCATGACTCATGGAGAACCCATGTGGTCTTAATGACAAAGCCTCTCTCTGTAATGACCTTACTTAATGGCTGCATTGCTAAGGGGCCCCATGTCTGCGAGACACAGACAGGCATGAGATGACAATAAGAGAGGCCCAGGCAACTAATCAAACGCTGAGAGCGATACCTTCTTAAAATAAAGAAGCTTTAGAAAGCAAAATGATGGTTACGAAATCATTTTGTCTCACTTGCCTCACAAAAGCAAAATTCCATTACAAGTTGTTTTGATATTCTTAATATAAATGTATATACAAAACTGCGATGGTTTATTTGAAAAACCATTAGTACATCAAATTCATGCTTGATTCTATATAAAACATAGACACGGACAACCATTCAGTGAGTGGAAAAAGGGAAACGTAAACCCCTAATTCCTACCAAACAAGCTGTTTCTCACTTTTGGTTTATGGGCAGCACCACACACACACACTCAGGGTAAGGCTTCACACCTCATTAGCTGAAATAAAACCCATCCAAGCATTTGAACGAGTGAGGCCAGGACATTTTTACCTGCCTTTGCAATAATAAAGCAAGTATGTTTCGTGTACTACAAGTTTATGTGCCGACTTTGACTTGTAAAGCTTAAAACCTAATTAATGTTTGTATTTAAAGGGATAGTTCGCCCCAATTAAAATTTAAACATCATTTAGTCACCCCTATGTGAATCTGTTTGTTGGAAGAACAATTAAAATGTTTCATTTTTTGCCTATACAAGTGTCACAAAAACTGTTTGGTTACCAACATTCTTCTAAATATCTTTTGTGCTCCAGCGAAGAAATAAACGTGTAGTGTTTCCAAACAGCATGAGGTTGAGTAAATGATGACCCACTTTTCATTTTTGCATTCTTAAAAAATACGTTTCTTTATTGGCACCGGAGGTCACATGAAGAAACTTTAACATCCACTACCAGTCAAAAGTTTCTGAACAGTGAGATTTTTAATGTTTTTTTAAAGAAGTCTCTTCTGCTCATCAAGCCTGCATTTATTTGATCCACAGCATAGCGAAAACATTTTAAAATTTAAAAAAAATGGTTTACTATTTGAATATATTTTAAAATAATTTATTCCCGTGATTTCAAAGTCGAATTTTTAGCATATTTACTTCGGTCACATGATCCTTCTGAAATGATACTGATACTGAAAATTATACTGACTCCAAGCTTTTAAATGGTAAAGTTTATAAAATTCAAAAGCTTTTTTCTTTCAGATAAATGCTGACCTTTGGATCTTTTAAAAAAATTCTGAAAAAAATTTTCAGCTGTTTTAAATACTGATAATAATAATAATAATAATAATAATAATAATAAATATAGTTTGAACAGCAAATCAGCATATTAGAATGATTTCTGAAGGATCAGGTGACACTGAAGAGTAATGCTGAAAATGTAACATTGATCACAAGAATAAATTATATTTGAAAATATATTCAAATGAGAAATGGTTATTTTAAATAGTAAACATATTTTTAAATTTTGCTCTTTTTTGTCATGCTTTGAATCAAATGCAGGCTTGGTGAGCAGAACAGATTTCTTTAAAAAACATTGAAAATCTTACTGTTCAAAAACTTTTGACTGGCAGTGTCCATCCAATCTTTCCAATGCACAAAAGATTCTTTATAGTGGGAAACAGTTCTTTAGATTATTAAAACTTTTCACATTAAAGTTCTTTTAAGAAATGTTTAATAAAAGTTTCCAAAAATGGATCCTTTTATTAAATGGAACCAAAAATGGACCTTCTATGGCATCACTGAAAAAACAAACAAACAAACAAACAAAACTTTTGCAATCTTTATTGCAGGCTATGTTTCATAGAAACTACCTATATTGGAATTGATGTAAAATTATTAAAGGGCATAATAAAAATAACTTTCTTCCAATAATTTTGGTCATCAGTTTTGCAGCATGAACAGCATTCGAACATGAGCACTTATCAGAAATTTAAAGCATAAAAACAGGAATAAACAGGAATGATCAACTACCACATTTTTCCTTTATCACTGTGTGGTGTGTATGTTTTATTGAAAAGTTATTTGGGGAAACAGAAATAGTTCTATGGCATCACTGCAACAAAAAAAAAACAAAACAAAAACAAAAACAAAAAATGTTTGGAACCTGTAGTCTTTCTAAAATTAAAATCACATTTTTATTCCTGTTTTCATGCTTTAAATTAAAAATAAAACTAAAATAAATATCCCAAAAGTCCACAAATATACAGTAAAATATTACTGATTTTTCCTACGATACTATCATGGAGTCATTTGTGATACATCTGTTGTGTTTACTGCCATTTGCGGCATGTAATGCAGGGAGGCAAATCTGTAAAGCGTCAATTATGAATGTACTTCATGCTGTAATTGTGTATATACCAATTAACAGACGTGCCTGTCTCACTGTGGGATCATTTCTCACGGAAAACGGTCTCATTAGGCCAAGGACTAAAACAATCTAGCTATCACATTTTTCCGTTATCGCTGTGTGGTGTGTATGTTCGCTGTTATGTGGGATTTCCTGTCTTCTCGGTTTTAACTGTGTCCTGTGTTCTGACTAAGGTTAATCAAGTGTTCCTCTGTCTCCAGCATTCTTTCTCTTTAGCAAGCAGGAAAGAGAGGGACACAGAGTGACAGAGAAAATTGAGAGAGAAGGTTTTCCACACTGGGCCAAACGCAAAGTGTGCCTGTGATACGTGTTAATAATAAGAGATAAAACCCAAGTGAAGTTGTTTTTTTACTTTCCTGTTTAGACATAATTCAAATGATTTGAATATCCTGCATTTTTACAGCTCTGGATAAAGAGATTTATGGCTGTGCGTTTCTCTGGGTTACATAGCCTTTCTTATTGCAGGGTGAAAGGTCAGTGATAATGTGTATGGGATGAAGCAGAGATGAAACACTACAGCTCGGTTATCTCTGCGGCCCGTTTCCCACAGTAGATATGTCACGGAGGGCCTCTTTTTCCTTACCTTCCCTGACCCCTGCGCTGATGTGCGCGCCTGGATGGTTTTGTCATTTGTTGTGCTTAACATTATAGACATCGTTCACCACCAGGATAGGGCCAGTCTTCATTCTCTGCAGAAATGGCTCCTGGTGAAAAGTTTCTGATAAGTGTTGATGTTGGAATGCTGTCCATTTTGATGACTGAAATTATGGGAAATAATGTATTTTTAGTAGTATTTTACCTATTATTAGTTTTATATCAATTCCTATATATGTACGTATACAAACATACTCACTTTCATTGTTATATTTTTTGATGTCTGTTATTTTCTCCAATCAAAAGCTGTCAAGTATAATTTTAACCTTCATGTTCTGCTGAGATTGACTGATTGTTCTTTATTTTTGAGTTCTGTATGTGCAAAAACAATAGCAATTTTGATGATTTTTTCCTTTTTATTCTGACTTAACCCTTTAACTGTCACTCCCATTTTTGAACGTAGACTTGAAAATGCACTTTCCAAACTTAAATTTTTATAATACGTTTTTAAATTTGATTTTGATATACATTTTCCATGGTAATGCGATGTCTGATTTTAAAATGGTTTTCAAAGGATGAATTTTGAGAATTTAGGATTTCAATTGATATATACTTTCTTATGATTTCTAAAGCGTGACAGGAAAAAAGGCAATGAAGAAATCTGTTCGTGACAAAGGTCAGAACTCCTGTTAGGTCGTAGATTTTTGAGATGCACTCTTGTCATAAATTAATCTATTACTTTTTGTACATCATTTTTAACGCAAAACAGTGGTAAAATATCTATTTAGGAGTCTTAGACCTTTCCAACGCTATATAGTTTGTCATGATTAAATTAGGATTTATTTGTAATATGGTTTAAAGGTTAAAATCATGTACAGTAGATAATACTAAAGATCAGATCCAATAAATAAATAAATAAATAGATCTCAGCAAAAACAGTGTAGAATAAATACGAATAAACACGTAGCAATAATGCACATGTAAACATGTAAAAATTCATTGCTTTTACTTATTGAACGTTTACCTGTTAAATTTTCGGGTTAAATCTGTCACACACGCACATATAAATGTCACCAATTTTTTTTTTGCATTCAACTGTTTTTACATAAACAACATTAATGCAATTCATAATACCTTCTACGGAGTATTATTTCACCCAGTGCCTTTAAAAAAAACAAAAACATCAGTATATGCAATGCAAACCTTCCCCCACTGCATTTCAGGTAACATGTGGAAGCTAATGAGTAAGTCCAGGCCACATTAAGTGCATGCTGCATAGGTGCTGTACAGGGATGAACAGATAAGAAAAAGAGATAGGAAGTACCTCATACAGTGCCTCTCTTCTCTCTGAACGAGCCGTTCTCTTTGATTAGTCAAATGAGTGGAGCGTCTGGTTGTGGATGTTAACGTGATTAGGCCTTTGCGCCGATGCCTTGATGTCACATACCCTAAAACCAGAGGCTTTAGCGGCACTAAAGGCCAGCTGGTAGATAGGTGGCTGGACTCTGGACAGCAGGCTGGGTCGAGGACAGCTGTGGATGGAAATAAGAGGCTCTTAAAGGGCCATAACTGGACCACCCATTGCTCTTATGCCTATGAGTAACACTGAACAGGTTACCAGCAAATTGAATTCTCATGGGTAATAATACAGAAATAATTATTAAGTGTGTTAATTGAATACAGACATAAAATGATCAACACATTAAAGCGACAGCGCACCCCAAAAATGAAAATTCTGTCATTATTTACTAACCCTGATGTTGTGCCAAATCTATTTGACTTTCTTTCTTTTGTAGAACATAAAAAGATTTTGAAGTAAGTTGTTGACCAAAAGTTTTCGTTGACCATTGACTTTCATTGTATGAACAAAAAATACAGGATTGAAATTATATGAGGGTAAGTAAATGATGATAGAAATTTCATTTTTGGTGGAACTATAATTTTAACATATTCAATTGTTCTGCCAAAAGCCGTCTAATAACCAGCAAAATAATTCAACATACAAATTACAGGTTATCGTATTTTATTTTTATTATTTTTTATTTTTTACAAAATCTTACTGAACAATGAAATGTCTTTTACCATTATGGCCACAATTTTAAATTAATTACTAATAATAATTTAAAATGTGTAATTTGGTAGTGGCTACACACTAGCAGTCAAAAGTTTTTGAACAGTAAGAGTTTAATATTTTTTGAAGAATTCTTCTGCTCATCAAGCCTGCATTTATTTGATCCAAAATACAGCAAAAGCAGTAATAGTGTCAAATATTTTTACTATTTAAAATAACTGTTTTCTATTTATTTATATTGTAAAATGTAATTTATTCCTGTGATCACAGCTGAATTTTCCACATCATCGTCTTCAGTGTCACATGGTCCTTCAGAAATCATTCTAATATGCTGATTTGCTATTTAAGAAACTATTATTATTATTATTATTTAAGATCCAAAGATCAAAAGATCAGCATTTATAATAAAAAAAGCTTTTGTAATATTATACCATTCAAAAGATCAGCTTTTTTTAACATATAATAATAATAATAATAATCATCATCATGTGACTGGAGTAATCATGCTAAAATTCAGCTTTGAAATCACAGGAATAAATTACATTTTAAAATATATTCAAATAGAAAAAAGTTATTTTAAATAGTAAAAATATTTTGAAGATTGTACTGTACTTGCTGTACTTTGGATCAAATAAAATGTAGGCTTGGTGAGCAGAGGAGACTTCTTTAAAACAACAATAAAAAAACTTTTGATTGGTAGTGTACAATATAAAGAACAAGGATATATATACTGGTTAATAAATAGTAACTACGGATTACAGCGCAAAATATTTACATTTTCATTATTTCATTCATTGCTGTTCTTAAATTTTCAAAGCACACCTTTATAATAATCAATGATATATCATTTTTAACCATGTTTCTAAGTGAAATATACTATTTAATAACTTACAGTGTTAATATTAAAGTAAACATGCATTACAGTCATTATTTTTTATTACATCAAATGCTTAAAGGATTCATTGCATCAACCAAATTTAACAGTAAATATTTTAAATAAATGTCATTTAAATAGTATCTTGAAAACACGTCAAGCCTTGTCTCGATTAATAATCAAGATAATAAGTTCAATACATAACCATTAAAAAATGTTTTCGCTGCAAATTCATTTGAAGTGGACTACTCAAATTATAAAGTAACAAACAAAGATTTATTATTGTTATACCTGCAGATTCATTTTTATCAGTGCACAATATAAAACATAAAATATTATAATAATAAATGACCAACATCAGCAATGTCCATGATAAAAAAATAGAACACTGCGTTTATTGGCAACGCTGTGGGATCTGTGGGAAAAATATGCAATCACTGAAAATCTTGGAGACTGTTTCTAGGCTCCATGTTTCCATGTGTAAATCATAGCAGTTCTACACAATGGCCACTCTGCTTTCTCCAGTTCTGAAGGCCTTTTGTATGGGACTGTGTGTGTGGGCACAAAAGCATCGGGCACACCCTAATAACACTGTCCGGGACTGCAGTCGTCTTCATGGCTATTCGTGCAGTCACAAGCAATTAGGAGAATCATCTCTCTGAAACACAAAGGTTAGCAGCATGCCAGCTTTCATCTCCACTGTCGCTCTCAGTCTGCGGGTGGCATCGTCAAAGACCGCCATTATCTGGCCCTGCAACTGCCTAGCCAGAAATAAATGATATTGTTGAGTCGAAAAGTCTTGCATGCCGACTGCCAGAAAGCCATTGAGGATTTCCCTAATTGCTGTGTGGGAAGCATTTCTTCATCTTTAAATAAATACATTTAGCACTGACCCAGTGTTTAGCGACCACTGATAAGTAGCCTGCGTGTGCAAGCGTGTATGTTTTGGTCGGTGCGAGTGCCCTCTTCCACTAGCCGCATGATACAGTATGTGAGAGGGCAACGTGAGGAGCAAAAGGGAAGCAGGAAGCTATAAATCAGAGAAACTGCCCGACTGATTGCCCTCGCTAAATCAAATCAGCGAGCAAATGCTTGAATTCTCTCCCTGTCGCCCTAACCTGATTTCAAAACCGGCTCCGCGAAACAACGGATCAGCAAATGAAGCCTCGGGAATGAGAAAGGACGTCCAAAGCCCGCAAAGCTAGCAAACTCAAACCCTGGCCAGGCAACCGCTGACACTCACCAGATACCCAGCAGCCCCGGTGCTAATCCGTTTAGCCTCAGCCCCACTGTGGTTTTGTGTAGCCATCGGCTTTTGTTTCGGCTTTGTGAAAAGAAGAGCTAACCGAATTTTGGGATGGGTAATTGATGCCAGCATATATGGTTGTTCTTGGAACAGGAGAGAGAGAGTTGATAACGTGGTTATATTGTATATGCAACGATTAATCGTAATGTGAAACAGACACAGTGTCACGGCTGACTTTGTTATTTGTCCATTCCGCATCGTGTGATGTGGTCTGCCTGTGATTTATTAAATCAATGGCATAATGTTGCTTTTACCAATCTCATAATTTTTTTTTTACCCTTCAGAACCTTCATTTGGCTAATGCGATAGCCATCCATGCCTCCGTACTTAAAATTCTGTTTCATTTACTCTAATGCATCTGTTGACTTTTAAGAGGAGACGAAAGTTCCACATTTCCAGACTACTCCTGTGAATATGTGCCTTTAAAAGTTTGCATTTATCAGTAGTTTTGGGAGAACTAGGTTTCTTATCCATATCTTAGCAAAGAGAGAGATCAGAGGTCAAAGTTCACCTTGTAGTTCCTAAAAGTGATGATAGGCTCAGCAAGGCTCTGATAAGAAGGAGCCACCAAGCT
Source organism: Labeo calbasu (assembly GCA_019740295.1). NCBI lineage: Eukaryota > Metazoa > Chordata > Actinopteri > Cypriniformes > Cyprinidae > Labeo > Labeo calbasu. The sequence continues at coordinate 10,278 of JAHKKF010530977.1, forward strand.
CTGCGTATTCTGGAGCCATCAGTCCAGAGATAAAGGAAATTTACACTCTGAAATATTGGTTTTTTTTTATGCATTGAATGGCATTTAAAATGTCTTATGGTCAGGGTCAGAAATTTTTCCATTAAGGAGCAATATTTGCCCCCTGGAATTGATCTCCAGGGGCATTTTTTTACATTTGTGAGGGCAATTTTTATAATCACCTTATTATTATAATCACCATACTTTGTTGTCTTTAATGTCAAATACTTACATTTACCCAATTACTTTATATTTAAACTGTTGTCAGTAACAATAGATTGTATCTAAATTATAGCTACAAGTAAAAAACAGGAGCCCACAGGCCTGAAACATTATGACAAAAATCATTACTGTGGATTATTGCTCTTTATATTGTAATAATGATTATTAATGTTAAAAAATATAGAAAACGATATAAAACATTTGTGTTTTGTGTCTGCGTTTTGGGCACGTCACATGTCTGTCCATGACGTTAATCTAGTGTAGCGCAAGTTATGCAAAAACTACCGTTATATTCACTGAATCTACAAAATCTTTTATTTGCATCGTATCATCACAACTCCAGTGTTTTCAGCGCTGACTAATCTAATTGCCTCTGATTGGCGCATTTTCAGCGTTGACTAATGTAAGGGCCTCTGATTGGCCAGTGCATTCCTAAGTTCAACAGACAAGCATTTGATTGGTTTTAAGGCTCAACGCTGCACTACACAGCGTGTAAAAGCAATCTGATGCAGTGCGAGCGAATCTAAATGTAATTCTGCGCACTTTTCATTCATTTTCCCATTTAATTTTAGACGCGACAGCCATAATATACAATTTAATTTTTGCCCCTTTGTCTTGAATATATGGGACATTTTTGTTCGTTTTGGTGGCATTTTTGTCACAAGCCTACCCTTAAAAATCTTAAAAATATAAACACACCGTATTTTATAGTGCATCCATAGATTTTTCAATTATTTTTAAGTGTCATTTCTATTTATTTTATCACCACACAAATACACAAAAGTATTAAAAGGTTAGTGTATTCTTGAGGACAAATTTCTTATGGTTTATTGATCTTACATTATCAATGTTATTATAATTTTGTACAGTCAGTTTTTTTTCCATGTAAGATCAGTCAGATGAACTGTTTCTGTTTCCAGAAAGCTGCTGATTAAACTACAAGTTTGGTCTGGATTGTGTATTAAGTGTCATGAAGACAAACAGGAAACAAGGTTCACAGAATGCAGACTCTGCAGAGAGCTCTGATTTTTATTTTTTTTGTGGGATTTAGCTGTCGAGGAAAAAAACACTACAGGGCTTGACTGCAGTTTTTTCTGTATCTATGCAAATAATAATGAGTAATAATACAAAAAGAGTATATAAATAACTGTAAATTACAGGACAAACATTTATTTATGAAGAAGTGGTGACATTTCTGTAAAAAATTCTCTGTGCACATACAGGTGTGGTTAGTGGTATGCCGATGCTGTATAAATAATACATTGCATCAATGTACTGGTATTTATTTTCTTGTACTAATGCACTTTTATTGCAGCTTGTTTGCCTCATTTGAGTAGGGAACAGTAGCTCCCTGTTGAGAAAAGAAAAAGAAGGAAAAAGAGTTGTGTGCAAACTGTTTTGTTACTGTTAATGGAACAACACCTTAGTCCATTCACATTGTCTCCAATAAATGTTTTGAGTGCAATATAAATATGGAAATAGTGTGTAGATCAACAAGCAAGGTAACTAAGGAAATATTTACATTTGGATGGCTCTAATAGGGAGAGAGGCAAAATGCCAGCAGAGCCGCAAGTGGTCAGTCAGTTGTCAGCTCTGCTAGGTATAAAGGCTCTACCCAACCTCTGCATTAGCCAAAGATACTGCAGAGTTTAAATTTTCCAAGTGGTGAGGACAGCAGATCTGAGTAATCTGTGGAAACATTTGCTTTGTGATATTCTACAACATGACAGATCATCAGAGTTCATTACAAATTATGTTTAACTTAAGTTAAGGCAATGAGTGTTATGAATATTTTTTCCCCCATCACAAATTTCTGTACGCCAAGGAATCAAACAAATATCCTGCAGTTTCAAACACTGTATTATAATATCTAATTTAAAGAGCAAAGCAAAATAATAGTTTGCATATATATGTGTGACCCTGGACCACAAAACCAGTCATAAATGTCAATTTTTGAAACTTAGATTTTTACATCATCTGAAAGCTGAATAAATAAGTTTTTTTTTTTGACTGAGACACAACTATTTGAATATCTGGAATCTGAGGGTGAAAAAAAAAAAAAAATCAAAGTATTGAGAAAATCACCTTTAAATTTGTCCAAATGAAGTTTTTAGCAATGCATATTAATAATCAAAAATTAAGTTTTGATATATTTACGGTAGGAATCTGAATTGAACATGATCTTTACTTAATATCCTAATGATTTTTGCCAAACAAAAGAAAAATATTTTGACCCATACTTTTGGCTATTGCTACAAATATACCCATGCTACTTATGACTGGTTTTGTGGTCCAGGGTCACATATTTACATATTTTATGAAAAGGATAACATATACAGTTTATAAAATTTTATTCATTCAGTATAATTACATACTAAATGTTACGTTCTGTGGTTGTTTAACTGTATAATATTACCGTCATATATTGTGTGGGCATGGAACGTAACATATATACATTTACAATCCATGAATAAATGAAATTGTACAATATTTTTACATTTCTTGAAAATACAAATGTTCTTTCTCTGTGAACATTAAGTATGTAATACCAATATAATATAAATATATATATTAAAAAACAACTTCATTTTACAAGAAATTCCTAAGACAATGTCACTACACTATTTTTACCCCCAAAATTGTCTCCAAATGTTAAAGTTAAGCACTGTAAATGTCCCCTCAATGCAAAAGCCAAATAAAAACGTTTAAGCTTGATTATTATGATGATCTGCATTTTATTGTACTATAATGTTTTATTGCTGTTTCTCAAACTTCATTGAGATACAGTTTTGCAAACAATGTTAAATTACCATTTTCAAACAGTTGGAAAAGCACAGAAAAATTGGCAAATTAATTAAAAGAAGACATTTTTCTTTTGACGCTACAGGTGGTTTTTGCTCATGTTTCCTAACTTTTCCCACATTTTCATTATACCCTGACAGATATAAATTCTCAAAAAAATTCTCAATTATATAAAAGAAACTTACATCTTCATAAAATGAAAGTACGTTTTCACAGTCAAGATGCCATGAAGAAAAGATAAAGATGTCAGAGGCATGTTTTGCATGGTTCCTGGTTTTCATTTACCACAGTATGCTGGAGACTGATGGCTAATGTCACAACACCAAACCCCATACTGATTTATCACCTAATCAGCAGCTAAATGGGAAAAAACAATGTATCATTGTTTTTGGAACACTATTAGGATTTGGAATTCTTCATGCATACCCACTTTGTTCTTATACACACATATTTTATGTGTGGTGAGAGCACCAATATGGTTCTGATTTGGATGTTCTTGCCCTCTCAGACATTTCCTCTCAAAAAGGCAGGCCGAATTTGAGAAAATAATTCAGGTGTGCCAGCTTGTAAAGAGAAATAGTAAATAGAAGTACAGCTTGAGTGGGAGAAAAGAGGAAGAGAGAAAGGTTAGCGGTTGTAGAAACAAGCGAGCAGAGGGAAGCGAGAGACATTTTAGGTTTTCAGATAAAAGCGCGGCACACCCTGTATCCCCGGACATTTTTATGACCCCCTTTCAAGATTACTGTGCAGAAATACCGCGGCTCATTTGGAAATCAATTAGCTGGCAGGGTGATGAGGTGTAGGCCTCTCTCAGCCTGACACCCGCTGTCCCCGAATTATTGTCAGCACTAGCGTGGCTCACACCCACCTCCGCTTTTGGGCATCTGGAGTACACATGTTGGCTCTCTCTGTCTGAAGGCCCCTGAAGCAGCTAAGCTCTCCACACCAACAGTGAATCCCTCGCAGCACTATCGAGATTAGATGAACATTTTAGCGACGTGATAGAGAACCTCTCCGTGCTTTGATCCTCCGCCGGATCGTCTGCGCGAGCGGCGAGGAGTTAAATACACAGACTACGGCAACATGTCTACAACTCATTTATATTGCGTGCTGTCGAGGAAGCTTTTGAAAAACAACCACAGTTTGCATTTTCGAGGTTTCGGAGACAGCACAAAGCAGATGCGAACTGACAAACTAAGCATTCTGATAGGAAAACAAGGGAAGCGAATGTCAAGCACTTGGCTGAGGAACGGCACCACTGTTGTTCTACAGTAGGAGTTTGGCTCCGGGATCTCAAACAGATATGCAATAAATGTCCCTGAATGGGATTCTGTTTTCTCAGCGCGCTGAGGTCACCACCGGTGTTGGGGTTGCCAGGGTCCCTAGCCAACGCTGCTGGCCTGCTGTTTGGAATAATTTAAGCTCCCCCCCACCACAGCCTCTTAGCTGCCCCCCCCGGTCTCCCTCCCTTTGCTTGGGCACTGCACGCAGATTAGGACCCAGCTAGGTGCCAGTGTTATCTGTGTTAGTGCAGAAAAGGTTACACTACACTAACAAGAATGTCCCTGGTCATGCATGACAAAGTCCAGCTGCCTGCTATCCAGCAAACGCTGGCTCGATGTTCAGAAGGTTCCACTTAAAAGCCCCTGGCGGGGGGGTGTTCGGGAATGGGGCGAGCTGGAGGCGTCTCTGGAGATTACGGACTCTAACTAGCCGTTTCCACCTCGGAGAAGAATGGACCGGCTCGTTGTGCTGCTATTGGCCCACGCTCGTTGCCGTAGTTTGGGCCAGGCAGATGAAATCATTTACCTTTATAACCTCTTGAACTTTTGCGGTCGTTTTTGCTTTGTTCGTCAAGGTAACGATGCTGTATTAGCGTGGGTTAAGTCTAGACAAGAACAAGAACAACTTCATGTAAAATATAATAGCCAAACCTGTACAACAAATAGAGGTACAAATTAATATATCTGAGAAACGAACAAACAAACAAACAAACTTTTTTTTTTTTTTTTTAGATTTCTTGAAATTAAAAACTAAAGGTACAAATCAATATATCTGATAGATAAATGAATGAATGAATGAATGAATAAATAAATAAATAAATAAATAAATATAATAAAAAACTAGAGGTACAAATTAATATATCTGATAAATAAATAAACAAACAAACTTTTTTTTGACTTCATGAAATTAAACAAAACTAAAGGTACAAATTAATATATCTGATATATCTGATAAATAAATAAGCAAGTAAATAAATAAATAAATAAATCCATTTTTAAAATTTCATAAAATTAAACAAAAACTGAAGGCACACGTTAATATATCTGACAAAATAAATAAATATATATTTTTTTAGATTTCACGAAATTAAACAAACCCTATAGGTACAAATTAATATATTTGATAAATAAATAAATAAATAAATAAATAAATAAATAAATACTTTTTATATATATTTCATGACATTAAACAAAAACTAAAAGGTACAAATTAATATATCTGATAAATAAATAAATAAATAAATAAATAAATAAATAAATATTTTTTGAGATTCCATGAAATTAAACAAAAACTAAAGGTACAAATCAATCAATCAATCAAATTAATCAAATCAATCAATCAATCAACATAAAGAAATAAAGGTACAAGTTAATATATCAGATAGATAGATAGATAGATAGATAGATAGATAGATAGATAGATAGATAGATGGACAGACAGATAGACAGATAGACAGATAGATAGATATTTTTTTTTATTTTTTATGAAATTAAACAAAAACTACAGGTACAAATTAATGTCTGATAAATAAATGAATAAATAAATAAATAAATAAATAAATAAATAAATAAATAAATAAATACATACATACATACATACATACATACATACATACATACATGCATACATACATTCGTACATACATACAATATGTATTTATTTTTCAAATATGTATGTATGCAAGTTATTTTTTTAATGAATAAAATGTTTTTAATGGCATATTAACTTCAAGCCTTTCTTATCACTCTCCTTTCCTCTGCTTTCCTGTTGTTTCATTTAAATCAAACTGTGCTGATAAAAAGCGGGCACCAGCGCAGACGGCTAAATGATAGATGCCGGTCTTTTGTCACCATAGCCTTTGTCACATGACCAGTTGTACTCTATTATCCTGTCAGGCTGTTGATAATGGAGAAGATTGCTTGTTTAGACTATGTAGTGACTCCCTTTAATTCACCGTGGCTCCACAGTGACACCTTTAAATGGCCATCATTGGAAAATCCACATTTTCCAGAAGGACTTAAAACAACAGGAGCCTGGCTGGAGCAAAATTATCTCCTCTTTAGGCCTAATTACCTCCTCACGTTTAATCTGCAATCTGTTCCAAATTCATCCCATTGCAGACCAGTAAGTGGCGACTGCCAAGAAGAACTACTCAAGAGAGATACGTTTCAACTATTAGACACGGACAAACAGAAGAAAAACAATGTGAATGCGAATCCTAGAAAGCTGTAGGCCCAAAGGAAATTTTGTGGGAATGTGGTCAGAGCTCATAAGTGGACAACCTGGCGCTGATCTTTAATCATTCATTCATGTTTTTTTTTTTTTTTTATTCTACACAGTCCTTGTAATTGTTCATACGAGCGTCCATCTCTGCAAAACAGATGATCTTTTGATCTCAGAACGATCATTCATTTGAATCCGATCAGAGGGTCAGCTTTAGAGCAGCGATATGTAACGACCACATCACAGTGACCTAATACGTTTAAAAACGATCCAAGGCAATAATAGGAAATGCAGTACAGTGCTCCATTGTCTGGAATGAAGCAGCAGCTTGTCTCCCAAAAGGCCCTTTGGAGTCCACCATTCCCCACTCATAAGGTCATCATTGTCAAAATTGCAAAAACCGACAGTTTTTCCCCATGACATATAAATCACACTCAATTTTGAGAAGCTCAAACAACATCACAGACCTTGATCTCAGACTGGGAGCTACACAAGGGGTTGGTGTGGGATCCGTCTATTCACCTTTTTTCCCTCTTTCTACCGAACAGCTGTGATTTAGGAAGTGATGTTACTGAGCAGAACATTTGAAAACAGATCCAGCGAAACACTCCAAATTTGCAAAGTGCTATTGACAGTTAAATCACGCATTGCAGTGGTTAGAGATCTGCTGAAAGGTGACAGATCATGTTAGTGTGGAGTGGTTTCTTAGCTCTGAGGCCTTGAGAAAATAGTGTCCTTTAAAATATTTGTTCTGGAAAGTCATATCGTTATATGCAGTGTATAATCATTTTAGGGCAGCTTTTCACAATGTAGGCGTGGAATCTCAACATCAAAGTGACACCAAGGACACCGATGTGAAAATCAGTTTGAGAAAAGTAAACACAATGACTCTTGTTTCTGCATCAACCTCCATCTCCTTGGAAATATTGCCATGGAGACCCCATCTGTGATCATCTGGTCATGAAGAGTTTATGTTTTCCCACAATTATAACTAATTTTTTTAATAGCGACTTCTCAGCGCTCATGACAGACTGCCGTGCTGAACTAGCTGAACTATTTCCGAGTTCAAGGGGAATTAGCGGAGCTTTGTGTGGTAAGTGACTTCATAATTCAATTATTTTATGAACAAGCAATTACCTGAGAGAACCGTTGCGAAGCCTGATAGCCTAATACATCCAGTCACAACAATAACTAAAAACTGCTTCCTGGAAAAGCTAATAAAGAGCTGTTAGCTAAATGCTTAAAGCTCAAGAGGTTGTAACGCATTTCCTCTTTTGTAGTACTAACAACAAAATATTATTACTCAACAACAAACTATTAATATGCTAATTTTTGCATTAGGTTTTAATATTTTTGTGGGGTGCATAAGGTATAATGTGTATTACTAATTTCTTTCGTAAATATTTTAACAAAACTTCTGTACTGCTTAATAATAAAACTTTTGTCTGTCAAATCAAATGTGTGTAGTATAATCAGCATAAAGCAGAAAGGACAGCTGCAAACCCTCATAGTTATGTGAAAATTACTAAAGAAAAAAAAAACATTAGTGACATTTTTATGACAAAACACACACACACAAAGGGTATTAGTTACATTTTTATGACGAAACGTAATGATATGCAAGAAGAAATAATTCATGATATTTATATATTATATTAAGTAATTCCTAAAACACACACACACGCACTTTACCTAGAAAAATTGAACATAGACAACATTTGCATGTACACATCTAAAACAGTTTAAAGTATAGGGAAATATTTTTTGTTGTTGTTGTTTACTTAATAGTTGTACCAAATGACATTTTTTGGAGTTATTAAATTAAATTTATTTTTTTTTAAATTGTATAAAGGTTTTTTAAAGCAATATTAAACCAGAGATTACATTTCTAAGATCTTCACACATGAGTTTTAAACTGTACTTTTACAAGATTTTTATTTTGTTTTATTTTATAATATAGGTTTACAACAAACAGTTTACATGCACCTTTCAGAATATGCAAAATGTTAATTATTTTACCAAAATAAGAGGGATCATATAAAAAGCATGTTACTTTTTATTTAGTATTGACTGAAATACGATAATTCACATAAACGTTTACACATACAGCCCACAAGAGAAAATAATAGTTGAATTTATATAAAAATGACTCCATTCAAAAGTTTACATACACTTGATTCTTAATACTGTGTTGTTACCTGAATGATCTACAGCTGTGTGTGTGTGTTTGTGTGTGTTTTTGTGTGTGTGTGTGTGTGTGTGTGTGTGTTTTTTAGCGATTCCCTTGTTTTCAGTGAACAGTTAAACTGCCAGCTGTTCTTCCAAAAAAATCCTTCAGGTCCCACAAAATCTTTATTTGAACCATTTCCAACAATGACTGTATGATTTTGAGATCCATCTTTCACACTGAGGACAACTGAGGGACTCATATGCAACTATTACAGAAGGTTCAAATGCTCACTGATGCTCCAGAAAGAAACACAAAACTTTTTGAATTTGAAGATCAGGGAAAATTACTTGTTTTGTCTTCTGGGAAACATGCAAGTATCTTCTGTAGCTTCTGAAGGGCAGTACTAAATGAAAAAAAATATGATATTTAGGCAAAATAAAAAAAAAATGTACACATCTTCATTCTGTTCAAAAGTTTTCACCCCTTGGCTCTTGCATTGGTTTTCCTTCTGGAGTATCAGTGAGCATTTGAACCTTCTGCAATAACCGCATACGAGTTGTCCTTAGCGTGAAAAGATGAATCTCAAGATCATACAGTAATTTTTGCAAAAATAGAATGAATTGAGAGAAAAAAAGAGAGAAAAAGAGAGAATGAGCATCATGTAGCACTGCTTTCCTATACCGTAGCAGAGACCTAATGTAATGCAGACTGCACTGGGTTTTCTCCTATATGGATGATAGAGGCTCAGCTGTGTACATACAGTAGATGGCAGCTGCTTCCTGTAGCATTAAAACAAAATAAACTGCTTGACATTCGGGAGCTGTAATTCTTTTGCTTGTTAAATTTCAAGGCAGCTTGGCTGTATGGATTAGACAAGAACAACTACTACAGCCATTTTTCTTTCCATTGCACGCATCCTCACACGCTTAGGATCGTGAGCGATGCTGGAACAACAAGCGAGCCAGTAATGTTGACGTGTGCCAGTACAACAAGTGCTTTACACCATAATAATCTGATTGGAGTAACTAGATCTGCCTCAATTTGGCAACCGCTTTTCTTGCTCAATAGTTTCTGATTAGGATTTGTGGAATCTCTTGCCGTTTCAGAATCCTATTCATCACATAAAAGCACGCAATCATCTTCAAGCCAACCATCCATTAGATCCCACATGTGCTTTTCTCAATGTCCAAGATCTGCTCGCCGAATTCCGGCACCTCCAGCATAAAAGCAAATGTTTATCCCGCTCACTCAGTATTTCACTCTACAGCATCACTTCAGAGAAGCCAGATGCCGGAGGTTGGATCCACCGTCCGGTCATCAGACATTGACGGAGAGATGAAAATAGGGTCAATCTCCTCACAACAAAAGCGTGGCAGAGTCACAGCCGCCAATACGCTCCGAGATCAATGAGGCCTTGCCAGAGTCCTCCTCTCATAACCTTAAATCACAGGTACTTCAAAGAGCCACGGATGGGGCTGAAGATCCATGGAATGAGTTGAGAGGGGGGGACAGTGGCCTGCAGTGCCCTGGATCAGCTCGTGTTATCTGCCCTGGTCAGCTTGACCTCCAGGATAGTCCATCTCACCCTCCAGTGTACCGCACCATAAATTCACTCTACACGTTGTTAATGTTGCAAACTGGGAGCGAGGTTTCAGACTTCAGCGCACAAGTGTCCATAAAGTGTTCGGAGGAATGTTACACATTTGCTAATCAAGTCGGTGCTGCTCATGAAGGTGGTCACACAAGGTAATGAGGTAATATGTTCCCTATAAAGAGACATTTTCTGTTTGTTAGTGTTCACTCTAGGGTTAAGACCCCTTTAACATATAAATGGGGTTGGAATTTACATGGTATGAAAATAAAATAGTATTAAATGAAATTGAATTGTTTGGGCTCAGTATGATTCATTCATTCATTCATTCATTCATTCATTGTCACCAAGGCTGTCTTTATTTGATTAAAAAAAAAGTAAAATATTATTAAATTTAATTGAAATGTTTGGGG
>JAHKKF010530978.1:0-18179 GCA_019740295.1 Labeo calbasu
ACGCCCATTATTTTTAAGATTTTCTCCTAAATCGGCAGGTTATGAGCTACTTTTAGCCCTAAGATGTTTTGTGAATACGGGCCCTGATGTTTCAGTTGATAAATGTTTATATGTGAATAAAAAGCCTAAATTCAATCTGTTTATCATAGAAAGTAATCCATTCTCTTCAGAAAATATAGAATTAAGCACTCAATTCATATGGATTAGTTTTACAATCTCTTTATGAACTTTCTGAAGCATCATAATGGTATTTGCCAATAAAGAGACAGAAATCTCTCTGATTTCATAAACATAATTACATTTGTGTTTTGAAGATGAACAGAAGTCTTAAGTGTTAGGAATGACATGAGGGTGAGTATATGACTACTTTGATTTCAGTAAATTAACCTTATCATCAAAACAAAAAACAAACTTTGCAACAGTATCGAGTTTTACCTTATGGAAGTGCACAAGTCTGTCTCATCCTAATTTTCTTCATCATCACTGGACTGTTTGTCCAGGGCATCTTGGACAATCTGATTAAACATGACAACAATACAGGTGACAACTTAAGACTAGTAAAATGATGGAAGGGAATTATTACACAGACAAATCAAATGTTGACAAAAACATGCATACATACCCATTTGACTTAGCATCTATGCTAAAGCTTTTGCTGGCCGATGCTTATTGATTTTGCCTCTTTATGGTCAGCTGAAGAGAATGAAAGAATGAGCACTTGTGCTGAAGGTTGAGAATCTTGTGGGTGACTAGGAGAGAAAAGCAAAAAAAAATTCATGATTCATGTCTGTCAAGGCAACTTACAATCAGAAGATCCATATGTCATCTCTCAGACGATATATAATTTAATGTACACAAACGTTTGAATATGAATCGCGCACGTCACGTCAGGCACAGCGATTCTTTTTATACGCGGCCAGAAGTATAGTTCAGCAAAACACTGGATTGCACGATCGTTCTTTGCACTGTACTTTGGAGAAGAGTGTAACTGCGGCGGTGTGGATATATAAAAAAGATTCGTGCCTAACCATTTGCTGCTCGCTCAAGTTAACAGAACATGAACAGAACATCAAATGAATCACAGAAATGATCGTGTAATTTTCACCCCAAAGTCTAAAATAGTGTCGTATGTGCAAACTAATCAGCATTAACTCCTCTTACCTTACCTCATTTTGCAAGCTGGCCTCTGGCTCGTGATGGTGGTCTGCCGCGCAGTCTAAACAAATAATGTTAGCACTCCGATGTTATAGAATTTTCAATGTTATACTAAATGTTGAAAAATGTAAACTTAGTATAAAAATTGATAGAATTAAGTGGTTAAAAATATATTGTACCTGTTTGATCATCTCTGCTCCTCGCGGTCATCCGCCATTAATCAAAACGGAAACAATGTGCAAGGACCGGAAATAGGATTAACTCATCACTAGAGTCAATTATATCTCGTTGTAATAACACTGACTCTGAACACTGACTCACACTGCTAGTGTTTATGTTGTTCAAATCAACACCAGAATCAACACTTTTCAACACTGGAAAATTAACACCATAAAAACAACTCTATACAACACTGGAAATTTTGCTGTGTGTAGTGTAATAGTAGTAATAGAATATGTTTGCAGTCGAAATGATGACAGTAGCGCACACAAAATAGTATCTGTTCCATGCTCTGGCGTGATTAGTGCTCACACTAGAAGCGTACAACGCCCGAGCCTGAGCCCAACCGAACTGTGTCCTGGCCCACCTCTTTCAACCAGGCCAGGGATGGCTAAACAAACCGTGCCCGAGCGTGGCATGGAGCGCTCACACTAGTCAAACAAACTGGGTTTTGGGGGTCAAACGCGCTTGGGCACGGTTCAAAACGCCTAGTATGAGTACACAAAAGAAGTGAAAAAAAGACGGGCTCAGGTTGGACTCAGTCCAAGAATTCTGATAAGCTTTCGGACAAGTTCTCAGGCTAGGGCCTATGTTTGAGGCCCGTGCAGGGCTCTAGTCCTCTGTGTGATTGTTTCTGCTTGTGCCTTGCTCTTTTTTAAAGGGATGGGAGTCAGGTTGCAACTTAAGGTCACAAGTTGAGGCAAGAGCAGACGGCCCTCAGACGTGCAAACAGATCTCGGCATGTTTACATACAAAACACAAATTCAGTATATTCTCTAGGCTGTGTAACATATTGTTTGGTAATTTACTGCTTGCATTTGACTCAGAGGAATTTAATGTTGAATACACATTGTGCTCTAAAGTGCTAAATGTTAAAAATGCATCTGGCTCTGAGGAATTATATGTGGAATATGGTGAATATGGTAATGTTTCTTCATATAGTAATAGAAGCACACACTCAGTATATTCCAGGGCTTGATTATGACGATACAGTGCCCCGGCATGGACCTGTTGAAATGGCGGCCTGTGGGGGTTCCCCTTAAAATTTGAGCTGGGCCCCCCTTGGTCTAGTGCCCTGGGCATGTGCCCAGTAGGCCTATGCGTTAATCCGTTAATCCGGCCCTCCAGACCATTTACAACTTGTCTGGTTGATTTACTCTCTGCATTTGACTCTGAAGAGTTAAATGTTGAATATCTGGCTTCAAGGAGTTAGATGTTGAATAGGTTGAATATGGTGATATTTCCTCATACAGTGATAGAAACACAGACTTAGGATATTCTCCAGACAATGTATAATTTGTCTGGTTGACTTACTGATTGCATTTGACTAAGAGAAGTTAAATGTTGAATATGCATTTGGTTCAGAGGAGCTAAATGTTAAAAAAAGCATTTAGCTCTAGCAGCTTCTGTGATTAAAATTTGATGGAGACAATTTACCACTGCCACTGCCATATCTGCAAAATGCAGGGGTGTGAAGTAATGAATTACAAATACTCACGTTACAGTAATAAAGTAGTTTTTATCAGTGCCAAAGTGCCACGTTCATAATGCAGTTAATTCCCACTCCCATTTACTTAAAGAGAGACATGTAATCAGCACTGTCTCTCACTCACATGCGTTCAGCAGCAGTCACTTGGAAAAGTCGGCAGCTTGTTGATTCCTGATGAGAAAAAGTCTGTTGGAAACACACTGAAACGCTTGGAAATAATGTATTGAAATTAAGAACTAATATGCACCTTACAAACTGTAATTGTAAAATTGTACAAATGGTAATTGTATTTCCTTACAACATAATAATTTGAGTAGATGCGTGAAAGGTAGGGGATGATGCCCTCCTTATAGAACAATGTGCATTTATGTTTAAACTGTAACATAAATGATAATGTTTAGTGATTTTCATTTCTTTATGCCAAAATACTAAAACTGGCACTGTTTTAGAGAGAAATTGGCTCTTTAATCTCTCATTTGAACTCATATCATGGTGTGTGATGCTGAACATTTGTATGAGTTTCTAATGGTTTTTTTTTGTTTGTTTTTGTTTTTGTTTTTTACTTTTTGCACTGTTCTAAATGTGCAACAACAACATACTTTGTCTCAGTGGCCTTACACTTGTTTCTACATCTATTTTCAACTTTGATTGTTTTAAATGGTGATAATTGTCCTGAGAATAACTTTTGTTTCATCTTTTTTTTTTTTTTTGATATGTTGGCAGTCCAAATTAAAACTGCTGGATGATAAATATTCTTCATTGTTTCTGACAAACATGATAATGTGAATTACAGCATGTACAAAGTTTTCTAAATGTTTTAATTGCAGTGTAAAGCGTTTATTACAAGGGAGTACAATCCAGAGCTCAGTACTCACTACTCAATACTCATGAATACTTTTAAATAAGCTACTCTTTTACCCAAGTAGTTTTTTGGACAAGTACTTTTTTACTCACATTTTTTGGAATAAAATGGTACTTTTACTTGAGTATATTTATTTTTTCAGTACTCTTTCCACCACTGCTGCAAATTTTGATCACTAAGTGGCTCTTTAACCACAGACTTTGACACATATCAGGCAGACATATCAAGTCAAGTCAAATTAGCAACCCGGAACAGAGTATCCTCCATTGCTTGTGTCCATGCTACACACCGTGTCGCAGTGAGGGGAAAAAACACTGTGTTAAGGACAATTGGCTCATAGCGCTCTCCCCCTCTTTTTATCTCTTTCTCTCTCTCTCTGAGTTCAGTTCAATTCAATTCAGTTCAATTCAATTCAATTCAATATGTGCTTTTTTGGCATGACGACTGTTACAATGTATTGCCAAAGTGTTTTGTTTACATTGTATTTCTTTTTAATAAATAAATAACAATACATGCCTGTATATACATATTACAAAAATAAAAAACAGAAAAATAGAACAAATCAGCATTTTAAAATTATATAACAATTTAAAATTCAGTGTGTGTCTGTGTGTTTGTGTGGGCAAAGTATTTCAAATTTTGTATAAAATTTCTTCATAGTTAGGGTAGCTGGTGAGGAAGTGCTGCTCTGTCTTCACTTCTTCATGGTTTACAGTATGGGCAGATGCGGTTCTCTTTGGGCAGCCAGTTCCACCGATATCTGCCTGTCTCTATGAGAAGGGTCTGGCTGCAGACATGCACTGGCATTTTCAGACGTGCACTCTTAGACCTGCACTCTCAGACAGCTGTACTTCACTTGCAGTCTATTTTATTTTTATTTTATTTTATTTATTTATGTTATTTTTTTTTATTGAATCTCTCAAAATTTTTTACAACAGTAGCCAGGTAGTGAAGACAAGGAAAAAAAGAAACTAAATTGCAGTGTCACTCGCAATCGCCACTTGCACTCTCTGTGACGTCACTTACACAAATAGTGCGTGTTGCCGATGGAGACAAGATACTGTGGTGGTTAAACGATACCGTACGTACAGGGTCGTGCATGTCATCTGTAGGAGATAAAGACAGGACCCGCAAATCCGTGGCCACAGAACATTGTAATTTAGTTCCTTTTTTCTTGTCTTCACCACCTGGCTTCTGTTGTAAAATGTTGAGAGATTCAATTTAAAAAAAAAAATAAATAAATAAATAAAATAAATAAAGACTGCAAGTGACATCAC
This sequence comes from Labeo calbasu, assembly GCA_019740295.1. Taxonomy (NCBI): domain Eukaryota; kingdom Metazoa; phylum Chordata; class Actinopteri; order Cypriniformes; family Cyprinidae; genus Labeo; species Labeo calbasu. The sequence continues at coordinate 5,003 of JAHKKF010530978.1, forward strand.
TTGCAGAAGTGCATGTGTATGAGAGTGCAGGTATGAAAATGCAAGTACATGTCTGCAGCCAGACCCTATAGGTCTCTAAAGTCAGAATATGATTTTTCAGGCTGTACCTTAGAGCTGTCAATATGGCTAAAAAAAACTACATTCGAATTTTGTACTTAAATATTATCAAAATTTGAATTATATTCAAATTTAAAAGGCATAATTTCAGTAAGGGGGGAAAAAAGCTTTTGGATTCTTTCCTGAGGCCATAAGAGCAATAAGAGACCATAAAAGCATCAAGCAAAATATTACTAATCCATGGTTCTTCAAAGCAATGAAATAACAGGACTATCTTTGAAAAAGTGCATAATGTTTAAAAAAATGTTTATAAACCATATATAATTAAGTTGCTTAAACAATTAGAAACAAAACAGCATCATGTATACATAGTTTAATACAAAGCACGGAAAACCAACCACAATGAGTAACGTTACGTTTTCATTTAAAAACATGAGATGCAGTGGATTGGGGAGAGACCCATCCCGCCATGAGGTTTTGAGACATGTTGAACTTACAATGATTTATTTATTTTTTTTAACATCTGACTCTCTTGTGCGAGCCGTGAGTGCAACAGTGAAAGATGTCCCTCTAGAAAATGCGCAAAATGTGCATTCTGTGTAAATGGCTTGGTTTCAGTTTGACATAAACAACATTCTCTTTTTTCCGCCGTATTTTGAATGAACAATGTATACAGTGGGTTCATTAAAAAAACGTTTAAATGCAACGACACCAGGACCGTGCACAGACCTTTTTTAGGGCCATGTACTGAAACTGGAAAACACCCACCTACATCGTCATCGCATCTCATGCGCCACCGATGAGGCTGCCTGACGCACACCTAAAATTCGAATGCAACGTTTTGCGTTCTAAAGTGGATTTATATTTTTAAATTTGATGAATATTCAATTTTTTTTTTTGGACAGCACTACTACTGTACCTCATCATTTGTCTTCTTAATTTACAGTCTTTCACTGTGCTCCGATAATTAGGGTCAAATGACATTCAAGTTTATTTTGTTTTTCAGTTTTTTTCAGTCCAATAAGTTAGATCATTTTCTTTTTGTGCGTTTATCATTTGGTTGGGCCGAACTTTGTGGATGAATGTTTCGGTGTCCTGGTGCTGACTGTTGTTAGTCATGTTAGTTTGGTTTTGCAGCTTCAGGACCATCTGAATCAGGCAACTTTTTTTTCAGTGTTCATTTCATTGTTTTTAAGGGCTCACGCCCATGAAACGTTGGCTAAATGTCTGATGCAGAAGGTACACTTAGTTGGAAACACTTCAGGAGTTTCGATGTTGTCATCGGATTGGTTAGATTATATAGGATTTACGGAAGATGTGGGTGTTCTTTAACGCCCCTAAACATGACGCAGCACAACACGAAACGTGATTGGTTGCTTTACCTGTCAGTCATATGGCCTCTTGGGCAGTCCTTGGCCATTCAAAGCAACCATTGTTCTCAGACCTTCTGCCATCAGTCCGAAAATCTGGCTATGCGAGACTAGGGTCACACATTTTTAGGTGTTTCCAAAATGTTAGGGCTCATTTCTCAATGTGCATCAGTAGAGTGTAGTGGCCTAATTCTGCCCTGCATGCATTGTTTGGTGTGTTCTTCTGTACTCTTTTTTTTTTTTTTTTTCTTTTAAATTTGTGATTTAGGAGAGGACTACACATTTCACTGCCATATAATGCAATAGGTTCTATGACTAGTTGGAATAATTTGAGCCAGAATCTAATATTCCTGGTATTTCAATTTGGATAGATTTGTTTTTTTTTTTTTTNTTTTTTTTTTTTTTTTTGATGACATAGAAGACCCTTCTTGCTTTCTTGTTCAGTTCATTCACAAATATTTTGTTTTGATTAGTTTTTTTTGTTTGTTTTTGTTTTTTTGTTTTTTTTGGTTAATTTATTTGTCAATCAGGGTATGTAGGGTAAAGATATCTAGCACAGATGAAAGGAAAGGAAAGGTAAGGAAACCAGTCACATGACAAAGCAGGAACTGTATAAAAAAACAGCATGGCCAACAAACACTAACAGCTACAATACACACCTGGATTGTGGAGTTTCTTTTTTGTGAACTTACCTTTCCAGATTCACTTGCAGCAAATTGGATTATCACTCATCTTGAATTGTATATACGCTGGTGGACTCACTTTGGGACTTTTTCAGCACGCTAGGATTCTTGTACTGTTTTTAGGGTATGGTGCGTTGGCGTATGTATGCTTTTAACAGACTAAGTTTTCCTGTGTTGTTTTAAAGTCCCACGAACTTTGTAAATACACTGTTTTTAAACTTATTTCTGTTTTATGTCATTCTTTTAACACCTCAAATCTCTCACACAGTAGAATCTGACCCCATTTTAAACCTTGTAACCCAGCTTGTTAGGCTGATCGTTACAAAATATTTGTTAATTTCTTGTTTGTGCCAGATTATGATACCCTCTGAATCTCTTCCACATGTGATTGTTTAATGTTTTCTAGAGGGGACAAAGAGGGACTTCATGTCTGATATGAACACCATTGAGTGATTTATAAATGAGTAAAAGTACATTAAAATCAATCCCAAATATAACTGAAAGCCAGTGTAGGGACCAGAGGACTGGTGTGATATGCTCAGATTTTTTTAGTTCTAGTCAGAATCCTGGCAGCAGCGTTCTGTATGAGCTGCAGCTGTCTAATGGTCTTCTTGGGAAGGCTGGTGAGGATACCATTTGATAAAGGTGGTGATAAAGGCATGAACAAGTTTCTCCAAGTCCTGACTGGAAACAAAACACCTAATTCTTGCAGTTTTTGAGAAGATAGTATGCTGATATAGTTATTGCTTTAACATGACTACTGAAACTAAGGTCAGAATCACACCAAGATTTTTGACTTGATTTTTTTAGTTATTTGACTCCTAGAGTCAAGGTATGCATTGACCTTAAGAACTTTATCTTTGTTTCCAAATGCAATGACTTCAGTTTTCTCATTGTTTAACTGAAGAAAGTTTTGGCACATCCAACTGTTAATTTCATCAATGCATTGACAGAGGGAGTCAAAGGGGCTGTAGTCATTTGGCAATATGGCTAGCTAAATCTGGGTATCATCTGCATAGCTGTGATATGCAGTTTGGTTCTTTCTCATTATTTGACTTAGTGAGAGCATATACAGGCTAAACAATAGCGGAGCAAGAATTGAGCTTTGTGGGACTCCGCATGTCATGGACGTCCACATAAACTTATGTGTAAACTTATCTATGACCTGAACTATTTGAGGACCATCCCAGAAAGCCTGACCCAGTTTTCCAGTCTCTCTAGAAGAATGTTATGATTGACTGTTATTTTGAAAACTTTTTGCCCCTAATCTTGAACTAAGCCCCCCGTTCATTTCAGACCCTGGTACTCTGGTAAGTCATGCACCACTGTCTTGGCTAATTTGCGCAAACCCTCTTGCTAAACTGTGAAAGCTTTTTTTAAACTACCAAATGTAGTGATACAGGTATTTTACTTATCTCTACATTCTTGTGAAGGTTTGATATTGAGTTCTTATAAGCTGCTAGTTTGGTCTCCCTGGGCAAACACAGCTTACACTGCATAATAAGGCTGTTACCGTTCTTGCACTTGAAACTGAAAATGTTGCTTAAATATGGCCAGGGGTTCATTTAATTTCCTTCGAGTTTAACTTCAGAAGAATTGCTGGCGGAGTGAACAGGGTCTGAGAGAGAGAGTTGCAAGGCCGTGGGCACAGCCTTCTTCATGCTACCAGATCCAGTTATTACACTGGACTTGTTTTTTTCCACTTAATATGTCACTTTAAGAAGTTAATAAATTGGGAAGTTTCAAGTTAGGGTTATCTTTGTCTTATTTAGTGTTAACTTTGTCTTATTTCCAAAACAGAAAAGTTATTGGTGTAGATTTACTTATCTTTTGGAGGGATTTGTTTTTCAGTTTCATCATGCTCCCAATGTGCTGACATCAAGCTGAACGCATATGACAGTTGGTTGAAAGCAATTGTTTATGGTTAAAAACAAGTTTAAAATGTAGGTATTTTCTTACACACTCCTGTTTTTTCACTTCAAAAAACATTGATTCATGAACTGGGGTTGTGGTTTTTGAACTGTCAACTTTGGAACTAAACACTCTGCAACATCACAAATTAATCAGCTGCTATCTGGAGCAATTAAATATCTTTTCAGAAGCCTGTTTTACTCATGATTTTATTTGCGATTATGCACAAATGCAGAAATGTGATTCCTGTCTCCTTGTGCCATTGAAATTTGTATTCAGAAGCAGAGAAATTTAGCTGTCTCTATCCCCCTGCAGGGATGCAGTTTATCAAAAAGGAGGTCATTTTTAGTCAGTAAAATATTGGAATATGGATGGGGGGCATCGTCATCAGCTGCTGGATGCCCAAGTGTCTCATAAATGTGCAAATTATCTCACCTGTAACAAATTTGATTAAATTATAACTCATTTCCTTCTTTTCTGTTTTCTCCCCAGGACCTCCTGTAAGTACCATGGCAACAAACTGAATGCAGTGTGCATGACTAATTCAACATATAACAGGTATAATATTGTCCTATAATATGTCCCAGTCAGACTGAAAAATTCTTGTCTATTTGAATGGAGATGACATCATAAAGGATTTTTCCACTTTTTTTTTTTTCTTACAGCTGTTATGATCAGAGTTCTCTGGGCTTTCTTAGCAGGTTTAAATCTTACTACAGATGCAATGTTTAATCTGGTAAATTAGTGGAATGTCATGATTTTTGTGGTTGTCATAAAAGAAGAAAAAAACAGTCATGTTCTGTGTAATCTTACACATTCCCATTCAAATCGTTCCATGGATTCTTGTGACACCCTGCAAAAGTTCTAAAAACTGCTGAGGTTGCCAGATGTTGCAAAAAATGCAGAACGATCACTGGAACTCTCTACCTCATATGGATGGAAGTGATCAACCCATATTTGTATTTAAAAGGGTCATCGGATGCAAAATTCACTTTTACATGTTGTTTGAACATAAGTGTGTGTTGGCAGTGTGTGTGCACATCCACCCTATAGTGATAAAAATCCATCCAGTGGTGTTATTTAATCCCTAAAAATAATATCCTCTTTTTCAAATCATGTCATTCCCAGCTACTTGTTTGTGAACGACTGAGACGTTTTGTTGTTGGATGTAATTATTTACATAGCAGTCGTCATTTACTCCCAACATCTGAGCCGTTAGTTAGCAAGTTTCGCGGCTAAATACAGCTAAAGTAAACAGTCTCTCAGAGCACATCTCGTCACCCCACAAAAGAGAGGGACGGGTGAGCAAAGCTCATTAGCATTTAAAGGGGTCATCGGATGCCCATTTTCCACAAGTTGATATAATTCTTTAGGGTCTTAATGAAAAGTCTATAATATACTTTGGTTAAAAATTCTCAATGGTAGTGTAAAACAACACCCTTTTTACCTTGCCAAAATCAGCTCTGCAAAAACTCATCTCATTCTGGTCGAGGCCGCTTTAAATGCGAATGAACTCTGCTTGCCCCACCCCTCTCTTCTCTCTGTGATGTGACGAGTCTGTTTACTTTAGCTGCATTTAGCCGCTAAACTTGCTAACTAGCACATTATTAGTAAAGACGATCGCAAAGATTCATAAAAAACCCTTATACTCACTTCTGCTGTAAATGAAGCTGGATCACGAATGATTTGCACGAACATAGACAGATATATGTAGATCGGGAGGTGCATTCCCTTCTCAAACAAATGTAATCCACTGCATCTTCAGCTCAGATGTCGGGAGTAAATGATGACCACTATGTTCATTATTACATCTTGCAACACAACACCTCAATCGGAGATATTCTTGTCTAATTTACATCACTGCTCCGGCACTGAAACAAAGAGGGCGGATTGTTACAACTGATATATAAGGTAAGGTAAGGTAAGACGCTCATGTCAATCAACTATTGTGGGAGCGGCCTCTGTTGGTGTGACGCCACAACGACAGGCATCTGTGAATGGCTCGATTTGAAAAAGGGGATATTATTTTTACAGATTAATTAAAAACCACTCCATGGATTTTTATCATTATAGAGTAGATTTTCAGATGTTCAAACAGCATGTAAAAGTAAACTTAGCATCCGATGACCCCTTTAAAGAAACATGCAACAAAACAGGTTGCTATTAAAAGAGCTGATTTTGACAAGGTAAAAAGGGTGTTTTTTACACTACCATTGAGAAATTTTAAGCAAAGCATGTTATGGACTTTTCATTAAGACCCTAAAGAATCATATTATCTTGTGGAAAATGGGCATCTGATGACCCCTTTAAATCATGCATAGCTCTGGTGGTCAGAGGCAGTGATGATGGTCAGGTCAATTAAGTCCTTAAGTGCTTAGAAAATGAATTGTAAGATATTTTGTGCAATAAATGTGTGCATCCACACCATCTTAAAGCCATCTAGGGTTACAGGTTGCAAATTATTAAAAATGATAAAAAATAAGGAGGATTTTTTTGTTAATATATGAAAAAGCGTATGACCTGAAAAGCGTCACTTTATTTTCCCAATATGATTTAAGACTTTCTTATTTACTTATTTATTTATTTACAGACAAAATGTCTTGGTTATTTATGTAACTCTCATTCCCTGAAGGAGGGAACGGAGACATTACATTGACTGACATTAGGGGTCTCACTTCAGCCCCAGTCACCTCTGAGCAATAGAAGAAAAGAATTTGCATGCCAAGCCACTCCCTGTACATAGCGGTATATAAGATGGCGGCGTGCATCCACTCATTTAGGTTTGTGCTGAGGAGCCGAGACGCATCCCGGAATTCAGCGCAGTTCAAGGTTGTGGCATGAGGTACGTAACGTCTCCATTCCCTCCTTCAGGGAACGAGGGTTACATACGTAACCGAGACGTTCAATGTTACGTCGACTGACATTAGGGGTCCCTGTGGAAAACGCCACAACCTGAACTGTGTTACGTAAATTGAGGATGCAAATGGTGACATGCAAGCATGTCAGAACAAATGTATCTTAATTTGTAACCTTCCCAATGCCCTGTAAGCCAGATAAATGGGCCCACCAGGGGGTCTAGCTTTTGGCTTTCTAGATAAGCGTCAGCAACCGTTGGGGGCAGAGGCACAATGACAGAATATAAGGTCATGTGAAAAACTTGGAAAAATGAAAGAAATCAAGGGGAACAAGGTGGAAGACTGCCTGTGGCAGAATCTAAGACATCAATGCCAGGTCCGGAGAGAAAAGATGGCATACTCTCTACCAGACGCAGTAACAGGCTTCTCCCCCAAGTCTGTGACTGCGGGGCAACGGAGGACCCAGAGTTCACCGGCGGGGAACAACTGGGAATAAAACGCATGTATCCAACTAAGGAATGGCATCGCAAGCCGAACACCGAGCCTGACTCCTGCTGATTACCTGCTATTGCCCAACACGCGGCAGGACACGGGCTCCACCCAAAGATGAGACAATCTTGCAAAGATGTTAGGTGTCGCCCAGCCCGCAGCTCTGCAAATGTCTGCAAGAGAGGTGCCCAGGAGGAGGAGACACTGCGAGTGGATGCATGTCTCACCTTGGGACTGGTACACCAAGGTGATGGCATCCACCAACCAATGAGCCAACCTCCGCTTGGAGACAGCCATTCTTCTGCTGTCCCCCAAAGCAGACAAAGAGCTGCTCAGAGGGTCTGAAGCTCCAGGTGTGTTCCACGTAAAGTGCAAGGCGCGGATGGGACACAGCAATGCAAGGGCCAGGTCTGCCTCCTCCGAGGGCAGCGTTTAGAGGGCAGTGCTTGGAGGCTGATCCCGAAAAGGAGTTGGGGGAACCTGGCCACATAACCAGGCCGGGGTCTCAAGCTAAAGTGAGAATCAGCCGGACCAAACTCAAGGCACGATTCATTAACGAAAATGCCTGCAGGTCCCCCACCCTCTTGATGGAAGTGAGCGCGACAGAAAGGAAGTGAAAGACAGATGTTTTAGCTCAACTGAATCAAGCAGCTCAAAGGGGGCTCTCCGTAATCCTAAAAGAACTACAGAGAGATCCCAAGACAAAGAGTTACACCATATTAAAGCACAATAATCAAAATGAAAACAATAATAATAATAACTTAATAATATAATAATAATAATAATAATAATAATAAATAATCAAAAAATAAATACAATGAAAATAAAATATATAAAACTCTCAGCCTTTCATGAACCTCTTGACCTAGCTATTTGCCCCTCAGCCCATACTGTCTCATACAGTATAAGTAAACCAGTTATTCAGTAAAAAGGAATGCTTATTTAAATACAAGTCTTCCTTTCAATATAATCTCTTGTAAACTGGTTGGTGTCACGGCGTGGTGTGCGGGGAATGAGGAGTATGACGAGGAGGTCCAGAATATGCACATTTATTAAATAATCCACAAAACGAGCAGGAACGGACAGGAACAGTAGGGAATCCAACGTAAACAGACACAAAAAGACTTTGAAATAAACCGGAGTAACATAAACAGACTGAGCATGACAATAACAATAACCGACAACCAAACTGTGAAAACAACCTGAAAACCTTAAATACACCAACCAATCAGGGGAAGACAGGTGTAACAGATTAAACAATGACGTAATAATTACAAACGGAACAGTCCACAGGGGTGTGACAGTTGGTAGATGTTCCATAATAGGCCCCAACATCTCTTCAGACTTGGCACTATCTCCCCTAACCACTGCAGTTAATCTCTCCATAGGCAATATTCTGAAGATGACTCGATACCGAAGGGAAAGTGATGGGGGTCTAAAGTGAATCCACTCAATAAGGATGCATTTTGTAGTGAGTAATGTGAGCTTATTGCAGAGTAGAAACCGGTTAGCAGATAAAGTAATGTCTTTTGCTGGCAAACGAGGTCTTATTCAGAATTTGTGGGGTAATATAGAGTCTTAGCAACAATTTGTATTGTATTTCGACCAGTCTATTGCAAGTAAATATACTTCTAAAAGATTTATCTATATCTACCCAGTCGTCATCTATATACTCAGTACTGAGGTCTTTCTCCCAAGTATGCCAAATATGATCAATACCACTGTGATCCATTAAATAAAAGAATGTAAGCTTTTGGAGAAAAGAAAAAAAAAAAAAAGGTGACGTGTATCGGCCATTTTCAACAAAAAAAAATCCTCTATATCGCAGTATACTGGAATTTCCCCAGGAGGATTGAGGTTACCAGAGTTAATAAAATGGCGAATCTGAAGGTATCCCTAAAACTACCACTTCCAAGCTCAAATTTGTCCTTTAGTTGGTCAAAAGACATTAAAGTGTTATCTAAAAATAAATCACCAGCCACTCTTATACCGTTTCTATGCCATCTATGGAATAAGGATTTTTAAACACCAGGGAGAAAATATCTATTGCCAGTCAAAGGTGTCAAACCTTGTCCTGTATCAGACTCACAATGTCCTGCCATACTTTTAACTGTATTGAATATGATAGGGTTGTTTTTAATTTCAGGCCATAACTTAAGGCCCATACTGCTCGTAAGCAGACTTAACAATGAGTATGGCATCAGCACCCACTCATCCATGCAGGCCTGGGATTTTAAATAAGAACGCAGCCAATTCCAAATTGTACCGGAAGGGCAAGCCCAATTGTAAAACTTTAAGTTAGGTAACACCTGTCCACTACTATCTACTGGCAGTTGTAAGATCTTCATTCTAACCCATATATTTTCTCTTGCCAAATGAATTTTGAAAAACTTCTTTCCAGATATAAAATATTATTTTTAGGAAACCAGAGTGGTAACATTTGCATGGGATATAATATTCGAGGAAGGATGCTCATTTTAGTGAGATTAATTCTCCGCATCCATGGATGGGGAGAAACGCTCTAAATCATCTTTTATACTTCTAATAAGTGGGGCCAAGTTAAGTTTCCAAAGTTCTGATAAATCAGGTGAAAGTCAGATTCCAAGATATGTGAGGCCTGTACTAGACCACTGAAAAGAACAACTTAACAAGGAGCTAGTAGAGATATCTCCCCCTAGGGGCATAACTTCAGATTTATCATAATTTATCCTATAACCTCATATCAAACTAAAAGAAGTTGTTTCAGCATTTGTAAGAAACAGAAGTATATCATTGGCATATAATGCAATTTTATGAACTGACTGGCCAATTTCAACCCTCTGGATATCAGTGTGAGTTCTAATAGTCTCTGCAAGGTGTTCCAGAATTAAGGCAAAAGGGAGAGGGCACAGAAGGCAGCCTTGCCTTATACCTTGTCCCAAGGGAAAAGGAAGAGAGCGAAGGCCATTAATAATAACACAAGCAGTTGGTGCACAGTAAAGAGTCCAAATCCAGTTAAGAAAGTCTATACCTAAATTAAATTTGCCCAGCACTTCAAACATATACCCCCATTCCACACAGTCAAGCGCCTTTTCTGTGTCTAAGGAAATGGCAAGCACTTGAGTTTTGGATATTTGTGAATACTGTATTATGTTTAGCAGTCTCCTGACATTGGAATATGACGGTCTTTGTTGAATAAAACCTGTCTGGTCTGGGTTTATTAGCTGATTAGCTGAGGGATAGTAGCTTACAATCCACATTTAACAGGCTTACAGGCCTGTAAGAACTGCATTCATTGATTGTTTTTTTTTTTTTGTTTGTTTGTTTTTTTCTGAATCAATGAAATATATGCCATGTTTAAGGTAGCTGACAAACACCCCTTTTTAAATGAATCAATGTACATATCTGTAGAGGTTCTAAAATAAATTTGCTCATCTTTTTATAAAACTCTGGACCAAAACCATCAGGGCCCGCAGACCTTTCAGGGACTTAATTGCCTGTAACACTTTTTCCTTTGTGATGGGCTTATTCAGGTCTGCCTACTGCTCCTCGGATAGACTAGGAAGTTTAATTTGGTTCAGAAAAGAATGATACGACACTAGTCTCTGATGAGTACAACTTCTGATCAAACTCTCATAATTGTGTTCATTTGTTTAAAATCATGAGTTAAAGTGCGCTTGCCATCTTTAAGAGATGAAATCATGCTTGCCTCGTTCCTGCCTCTTGCCAGTCATGCCAGCAAACGGCCTGGCTTATTGCCGTGTTCACATAGCTTCTGCTTTGCAAAAAGCAAAGAGGTCTCTGCCGTTCTAATTTTATTTGATTTAAGGCTGAACGAGCTGCATCTAATTCTTTCTGCAAAACACGAGAGGGGGTGTTGATTTAAGACTTTTAGACAGGATATGCATGTGTGCAGCTCACTATTTTATTGATAGATGCTTTGTCCTACATGAAGTCAAAGGTGTTGCATTTTATACTATGACTTTTAAGGTTGGTGGTAAGAAAAAGGCCTATAATAAATTTTTACATGTGTTGTTTTTAGAAGATAAAAGTAATTAATGCTCTTGAATTCTCACCAAAAATGGTTGTCTACATAAATAAACTGTATTATATGTGAATGATAATTATTATTGCCGATGAACAATAGGGATGTATGTGGTTTTCAGTGGGCTTTGTCCATTTACAGATCATTTGAGTACATTTCCATTTCCATGGAAAAGTCAGTGTTACTCTCTCCTTTTTCACTTGTGATTCCATTTCATTGCTCATCATATTTTTACATTGTAATGACAGCCTATTATTTCAGAATTCTGAAATAACAACTCGCCTAAAATGTCAAAAAGAGATTAGAAAAACAGTCATATGTCAGACTATACCTATGAATATACCAGTTAGAACTAGTTTTAGAGGAACATTTAAATGGCAATGACATCTGTAGAGCCAAAAAAAAAAAAAAAAAAAAAAAAGGGACTCAAAACAGCACGCTCCAGAGCCCCTCCCAAACAATCTCAGGGCTTATGCATGCCTGTCACTCATTGCACCCTAGAGAGGGAGGCCCATGGACCCATAAAACATTTTGTCGAGGACCCCATTAATTCAATATATGTTAACACATATTCTTCAGTTTATTTTATTTAGAAATAAACGTTACTTTTATAAAGAATAAAAAGGCAATAATGTGGTAAATAAAGTTGTATAAGGATTATTTAATCACAGAATTTGTCATTACCCCTTTTCTGTTCTGTTCTTTTACCTGAGCATCTTTAGGGTTGTCTCACAGAAAATGTTGCTTTTTGCAGGAAAGCAAAAAGAGTGTGATTGGAAATGGTTTAAATACCCACCTAACCACAGTGATGTCACAACACATGAATGCATTCAGCTGTGCCAGATTGGAAATTACATGTAAAAAACATTTTCCTTTCAGTTATCTGTATAACTTAAGTATCTAAGAATATACTTAAGTTATATTATTTAAATATCTTCGGCCCTTTAGTTGGCACTGAGTTACATTAGTAGCATAATGAGTGTATGCAAACAATCTCTACCTGTTAAATAGTTCTGTATTGTTAACAAACAGAAAGTTGTTTTAATTTAGCAGGTTGACTCTCTTGTCATTTTAAGGCTCATGATATCTTTACTGGTCAGTGTTATGGACATAATGCTGTTTAAGTACAGGTGGGCATTGCTTCTTTCTCTGTCCCTCTAGCAAAAAAAACAAAACAAAACAAAAAAAAAAACAGTCATTTAACATGCAAAGCGCTAGCAAATTAACTCTACAAGGACACTGTTATGCAGCCTAACCTTCACAACAACAAATAATTAAACATAAATTACACATAACCTACAACCTATGAAATACACATAAGCTACATACAGTATGCTTAAGATTTTATCTTTGATTTTCAAAGAACATTCAGGAGTGTAGTAGTAGATATAACTGTAGTGTTGTGGACGTTTTACCGCAGCTGCTTTCCAAGACTAAAAAACTTTTTTTTTAAACTACATAAATATAAAGGGAGTCCTTTTTTTGACTGATGAAGAACTGTGTGTCAGGGTGAAATATTATACAATGTGCTTAAGACTGAGAGCCACACATTTGGTCTCATCCATAATTTAGTGCATCTGTTAATAAAACATTCTGCAGCTGCTCTTTGATCACCCCTCCTCCAGAGAGTCTGAGTTCAAACATGTGCTAAACTTGTGGATAATTAGCATGTAAGTAAGACAAGCCAGGTATGAACACATTCCTAGGAAATGACAGAAGTACAGGCTATGTGTGTGGAAAAGCTAAGAATTTGTTCTGAAGCGCTGATTATTTTATTTCATTTTATTT
>JAHKKF010530979.1:0-19374 GCA_019740295.1 Labeo calbasu
CACACACACACACTCCTGAACGCAGACGTCTAGCCTGTAAATATTTGTCTGCACCAAAGCAGTTTGTCTCGTTCAGGTGTCAGCGATTCAAACAGGTGCCGTTGTTGCAGCTGCAGCGTCTCTAACCACTTTAGCACCTCTGCTGGAATAATAACAATATAGTAAGGCCAGTAACAGTAACAACACACAATCAAATGCACATTCAGGGCACGTCTGTCTGTCTCTCGTTCGCTGTCTCTCTCTCTCTCTCTGTGGCTCTGATCCGTTGATCCTGCTTGCTGGATTGGGTGTGTCCTAAATTAGCGTTTTGCGTTTGGGAGGAGGCCTGTGGGACGTTTAAGCCCTTATTAAAATCCTGCATCACATGAAGTAAAAAGCAAGAGGTGTGTGTCTGGGTGTGCGATTATTAATTCCGACACACTTTTCATCAGTGTCAGATTAGGGATGGTTGACTGGTCATCCAACAACAGAATAGTTGATTTGTAAGTATTCAGTTTGTGGTGCATTTATTTTAGCTTTGATATTTCCAGGTGTAATTTCTGCATTACTTTCGGTTTGAGTGAGTCCTGTTTGTCCGACCGATGGCGGACGGGTGTTTGAACTGTTTAACTTCTGATGGTTTCAGAGTGCAAACGTGTTGAGATTAAAGTACACAGTTTTCATATTATTGTTATTTGTTATTCATATGATTTTGTGTTTGTTATTCAGGCTTTACATCAATGGACCCTTTTTCACAGACGAATGCTTTTCCACAGTTAATAACATTGTAAATCTAGCAAAGTTATTTCTGTTTTAAAAAAAAAAAAAAAAAGATGTACATTTTATAACACTATACTTTGTTTTATATAATCTTGGCATTCAATTTCAGAAAACTAGGTAATGCTGGCGTGTGGGTGTTTCTAATTCAACGGCAAGTTTGACTCCTTTCTCTTATCTGACCAAAGATCAAACTCTCCATATTTGTTTCCTCTTTCGGAAAGACAAGAAATGCTGTTGTGGATTTTTTTTTTTGCTATTGGAGCAAATGGGAACCCAAAGGTGTTATTTGTTGTGGTTTCCGTTCACCGCTGTTGAAGTTTAACCAACTGTGACGGCTTTTGATGGTAAAATGTGTGTTCTGAAGCGGCGTTCTGTGGCGTCGGTATTCACACGTGTGTCTCTGTGCCTGCAGGTGGCGATGTCTCCAGGAGAGGACGGTCTAATCGGGATCCCCTTCCCGGAGCACAGCAATGAGCTGCTGTCCCGTCTCAACGCTCAGCGGCGGGCCGGGCTGCTCTGCGACCTCACGCTGACGTCACGCGGCGCACGATACCCCACGCACCGCTCCGTCATGGCCGCCGTCAGCCTGTACTTCCGCCGTCTGTTTGGGGCGGAGGAGGGCGAGGAGGGAGGCGAGGGCGTGGGCGACAGCTGCAGCGTCTGCCAGCTGGACTGCGTATCGCCCGACGCCCTGGCCGCCCTGCTGGAGTTCGCCTACACCGCCACGCTGACCATCCGCAGCTCGGGCATGCGGGAGGTTCTGAAAGGCGCGCAGCTGCTGGGAATCCAGTGCGTGGCCGACGCCTGCCGAGACATCCTGGGCGAGACGGGCGACGACGCGACGGACCACGTGGAAGAGGCCGAGCGGCTGCCGTCCCGCCGCAAGCAGGACCGATGCTCCGTGGCCCGAGCCTCGTCTCCCGTGAGGCCGGTGTGGCGGAGTCCAATGGCTCCTGCGTCCGAGGACGTGCCCGAATGCGGGCTGCTTCCCACGCAAGGACGAGAAGGACACCCGCCGCCCGCCGCGGGACAGGACGGAGCGGCGCGCGCGGCCCACTTGGGGCTGCTCGTGAACGGAGGCTCACACTGGTCGCAGGAGTTCACCCCGATCCCGCACAGACCCGAAGACACGCCGTCAGAAGAGGAGGAGTCAGGAGCCCAGGGGCGGGCCACGCCCCACCGCAGCCAATCGCAGGCCGACGGAGGAGTGGGCGGAGCACCGGCCGGAAGCGGCAGGAAGAGAAAATCTCAGACGCCGCAGCAGTGTCCCGTCTGTCAGAAGATCATCCACGGGGCGGGAAAGCTGCCGCGTCACATGAGAACACACACGGGAGAGAAACCGTTCCAGTGCACGGCGTGCGGCGTACGGTTCACACGGTATGACGCCTTTACAATCTAGCGAAGTATTTTCTATTTACGCATTTGGCTGACAATTTTATCCAAAGCAACTTACATTACACTTTATCAGTTCTTAAAGGGTTAGTTCACCCAAAAATGAAAATGCCGTCATGTTGTACTCACCCAAACCCGTAAGACCTTCGTTCGTCTTTGGAACACAAATTAAGACCCTTTATAGACAACATGGTGCTTTCCACGTTCAAGGTCCACGAACATCGACAAAATAGTCCACGTGATAGGGCTGGGAAAATAAATCGATGCATCGCGAATCGAGAAATGATTCTGCATTCGTAAAGTTCGAAAAGTTCAAAGCGAATAACAAGGGTGTTTCACAGTGAGCTTTACATAATTCTTGTGTCATAAAAGCATTCTGAAACTCAGCCGAACGCAGAAGTGTTCTTCGTCGTGAGCGTTTGAGTGTGTGGTTAAAAACTAGATTAGAGCGCCATCTGCTGTTAAAAACTAAGCTCAGATTCGATTCAAGAGAGAATCGTGATTCGGAATTGATTTATGAATTGTGATGCATCGATTTGTCGTCGCTGCCCTACCATGTGACATCAGTGGTTCAATCGTAATTTTATGAAGCTACGAGAACACATTTTCCTCGCATATGACGTAGAACACACGTGCGCCACGTTTTGTTTACGTTCAGAGGACAGTGCGTGCATATGTTGTGATACTCTCCAAAATGGAGCTAGGCTGACGCAGAAAAGAATAATAATTGTTATTTTTCTGGGCTTTTTATGCATTTGTGTAGATAGGACAGTTGAGAGATGACAGGAAAGCAGTGGGGGAGGGAGGGGAGCGGGATCGGCAAAGCACCTCGAGGTGGGAATCGAACTCGGGTCGCCGTGAGCGCAGTTGCGCTGAGTGTCGACGCGCTGACCACAAGGCTATTGGCACAGACAGGAGAAGAATTGTTGAAAAAAATTTCCGCTTCCTAAAATTACGATTGAACCACTGATGTCTATTTGTCAATGACTATTTTGTCAATGTTTTTGGCACCTTTCTGGGCTTTGAACGTGGAAGGCCCCGTGCTGTCTATGGAGGGTCAGAGAGCTCTTGGATTTCATCAAAAATATCTTAATTTGTGTTCTGAAGATGAATGAAGGTCTTACGGGTTTGGAGCAAGAATTTTCAGAATTACTTTTGATTCTTTTGTAAAGTCGTAGAAACACTATCAGGGATTTTATCTTTTGCTACTGGAGACAATGAGAAAGCAAAAATTATATTTGTTGGAGCTTCATTTCTCCACTGTAGAGCCCAACTGTGAAGACTTTGGAAAGTGTGGGTTAGGGTTATTGTGTGTCGTGAAACAGTCGCAATTACGGGGTGTTTTACCATGATTTTAACAAAACACACTTCAGTTTTAGTAGGGAATTGATAAAGTTGTGAGTCACGAGTGACCGGTGTATTTGCACCTGTCAGAACGTTGCAGTTAATCAGTCTCATTTCTCGTCTCAGGAACGACAAGCTGAAGATCCACATGCGGAAGCACACGGGCGAGCGGCCGTATCCGTGTCCCAGCTGCCCCGCGCGCTTCCTGCACTCGTACGACCTGAAGAACCATCTTTCTCTGCACAGCGGCGACCGTCCGTTCGAGTGCCCGCTCTGCCACAAGGCTTTCGCCCGCGAGGACCATCTGCAGCGCCACAGGAAGGGCCACAGCTGCCTGGAGCTCCGGACGCGCCGCCCGCGCCGAGGGAACGGGCTCGATCCCGGCGGCTCCCCGCCGTCCGAATCCTTCGGCCTCCGGCAGCAGCTTCCGGATCACGTGAGCGCGGCGGCGGCCGCCCAGATGCTCGAGGGCCACGGCGGTCCCGTGCAGGGGGTCCCGCTGCTGGCGGCGGCCCGTATGCCCTACCCGGAGCTGCTGTGGCGGGCGGTCGCGGGGCCGGCGGCAAAAGCCCTGGATAAAGGCGAAGGAAGCTCGTCTCCGCACGGGAGCGCGTCGGTCACGCATAGAGCGTGGGAGGAGGAAGACGAGGAGCAGGAAGCTGCTGGGGAGGAGGAAGAGTGACCACGCCCATCTGCGTGTGTGTGTGCGTGTGCGTGTGCGTGTATATCTGTACTGTAGTCGCGTCGTCTTCTGTTTCCGGTGGAGCTCATGGAGAATCGCGCAGGGTTTCTCCACTCGTTTGTTTTGTTTGTTAGATCTGCTTCGTTTCTGTGGTCTGTGGTATGGGATTCGTCTTTCGTTTCGTTACGAGGAGCGCCGAGGTCGACGATGTTCACGCTATGCAAAATTCGAACACGAACGAGTGCTTGAACAAACCTGATTTAAAAACACACAAGTGAATGAATTAAGAATGCAGATGAAGCAGCTAGAGGCGGGGAGGGGCGTTTCCTTCCTCCGAACGGCACTCGTCGCCACCTAGGGGCGAGGATGTGCGGCGGCGCTCGATATCATGAAGGTGAATCTACTGAAGAATTTACTGTAGCTGCTCTTAAATTTAGCCTTTTCCAAATAGAATGAGTTTGGAATTATTTTCAAATGATAGAATTTACTTTCATACCAAAGATGATTGGTTAGTTTGAACTGAGATGAATTCTGTGTATTTTTCAGATATTTGTAGCCTTTAAAATGTTTTCTTTTTCTGTGTCGTCTGAGAGAAAGACTTAAAACGGACCAGGTCTCAGTTCTCACACATTTAAAAGGGCTTTCGGGACCGTGCGTCAAACGCTCCGATGGAGGAAGAGCGCGCGGGCCTTGAGAATCTTAGTGGGTTTTCGTTTACGTTTGTTCTGTCTTCGAGCCGAACTGAGAGAAGGGTTCTAGTTTTCTTTAAAAAAGAAACGGCGGGACGGAGAGTTCTTTTGTATACTACTCTATTTATTTATTTGTCGGTTTGATATTTATTGTGATTTTCCTGGTTGAGGCGCTTGGGTTATTCTGCATCTTCTCTGCCTAACGAAGCTTCCTTCCTTCCCTCCTTGAGCCTGGTGTCGGATCGGTTTTGCCTTTTTTATCGTAATGGCCTCAGGTAGATGCGGCGTGACGTCTGATCTCCGGTCAGATGTCAGTTTATCCCACGTACCGTCGCTGCTCGTGTGCAGACGCACGTGTGATCGCTCAGGTGCTGTAGAGAACTGAGATTCAGATTCGTCCTCTGTTTGCAAGTTTTGCACATGAATTTCTGAATAAAAGTACAATTCCTCTGGTGACCAGCACAGGACAGACAGAATGAATCGAGGAGGAGGAGTCTTGCCTTTCTTGAAGCAAATACATATCTGAGATATTTTTGAAAAACAAACCAAAAAAAAAAAAATGATTTGCATTATATGAAAAATGAGTCGTTAATGACGTTTATATCTATAGCTTTAGCCGCCTTCCTTTCGCTGCAGGAGCTCTGGGCTCTTTGACCTTCTCTAGAATATTAAAGCAATCTATAATCTATATAAGACGCACGCCGATCATCGATCGTGGGATGCATTCTGGGTTTTTTATTGTCTGGTGTATGTTACTGTACTGCTGACAGTAGGGAAACTACCCAAAGAGGTTTATTTGCACTAAAACGGGATCTTTGTGTTGTGAAATATTGTCTTGTTCATTAGTCACCACTTATGATTGTAAATCCTCAATTTCTTCAAAAACTTTTTGCGTCTTGAATATTAAGTACTTTGCAGAAGTTCTGAATTTTTTTTTTTGTAATGTAAAAGGTCAAGCTGCCTTAGTTTGTTTTATTTTTTGCAACTATTCTCAGGAAATCTTGAGCCATGCACTAAGTGGTTATGCAAATGTTTGGTGAATATTAATTTATTGTATATATTTGTGCTTGGAAATATGAACGCCCTGTTGTTAAGTAAAGTTTCTTTACATCTGTCTCTTAAAATGAGTTGTTTATTCATTGTTGTGATTGAATCCGAGTTGTTTTATATCAAAAGCAAAGCAATGATCGGTTCTGATTGTGTTTGTGGTGACGGGACGAGGCTCCTGGTGAAAGCCTCCAATCAGGGATTTGTTTTCTGTTCATAGAGTGAAATCTTTCTCAGCGATGGCAAATCATTTCGCATACTGTACAAATAAAGAGCAAATAAACAAAGATTTATTGTAAAAAATAGGTTGTGCTGCCTCCTGCTGGTCCTTTCATTCCACTTCAGTTCAGTGCGGCGTTGGTGTGTGAGTTGTGAGCTGTTTTCATCTTGTTTTGTGGTAAATGTGTGTCCGCTGCTCATGCTCCTGCTGTGACAAAGACATGTTCACATTTACATTTAATTAACATGTTTAATTAATATTCATGGCTGCCGGTTTTATCGGATTTCACTTAAACCTTTGGATTGATGTTGAAGATGAGACATCTTTTTATAGGGTGTAGAACGTGTCATTTAGGTACATTTAGATCTTTTCTTTTCTTCATTACTTATGTCAGCTTGGAGGTCCAGCTGTAATATTTCAATTCAAATACAGTTCATATAAAGTGTTATTTGCAGGATATATACCAATAAACATTTTGAGGTCGTGAGGTCAAGACAAATTTCTTTTCAGGAAAAGCGGGCCAGCCCTTATCTGTCAAAAAATATTCTGCATCTTATTTAAAAACACATGATTTATTAACACATGCCATCAGTCAAATATATTTAACAAACCCAAAACACATATAACCTACAGGAAAAACAAATGGTGTAAATCCACATCTCAGAACATGTGTGAATTTCCAAACTGAAAGAACACGTTGTGTTGACATTAACTTTGATGAAATCTGAATATCAGAATATTGACACAAATGAGCTCTACAATATATTAAATGTGTGATTATAAGACAAGAAGCAACAAATTGGCTAAAAAATTCTATGCTCTCTAAACAATTTTTAATTGTGCCCATATTTTAAAGCTTTATATTCTACTTCTGTACGTTTCTCTTCTCATCCTTCCTTCACTCCACAGATTGACCTTCATGCCTCCACATCCTTTCTCTGTTCTCTCTTTCTTCCATCTTTGATTCAAACTCTTGACTGCAGTCTCATTTCTGTTTCCTACAAAAGTAAATTATACATGTCAACTATATAATAACCAGTGAACGTCAGTTTATTGAATGAATCTGGGCATAATTACTGAAGGTTAAAGGTCGGCCCGCTTTATCTAACAGCAATATTTAAACACCTTACTACATCTTTTTCACAAAATAAACAAATATTGACCTTTAATTAAATTCTAAAGAAATAATGTACTTTATTTTACCATTAAATGACAACAATAACCTGCTTAAATGTTACTCGTTATTTATTTGAAAATGTTAAAATCTTTTTATACATCATCTCCACGTTAAGCCATGTAGATGTTTAACAGTGAAAAATAGAGGCTAATATTCCATAATAACACACAGTACAGTAATGCTGCTTCATGGACAACTATACAAACTACACACATGAATGAACTATTTTAAAGGAGCCTGTAATCTTGTTTCCCACTGACAGTGCTGACAAACTTCACGTGGATTCTGTGTGATTTTAGTTCCACCTGCTGGAAAAAAATGTGTTCAAACTGAATCAATGAGAAAACAGAGAGAATTGTTTTTTTTTTGTTGTTGGTGTTGTTTTTTCTGCAGAATATGGACAAAACAAATCCTTATTATTAATCCCCAAAACTAGTGTGATAAACGAGATCCATCACTTTTTACATTATATCTCAGATATTATATCTCATGACGGAAAAAATAGGTTTTGGGCACTGCTTTTATTCACAATGTACCTAATATAATATATACAGTGTTGGGGAAAGTTACTTTTAAAAGTAATACATTACACTATTGTGTTACTCCATAAAAAGTAGCGAATTACATTACTTTGTTACTTTTTATGGAAAGTAATGTTTTTGTGTGAGAGGTGAATTAATGCACGTTCACATTTTTTCTAGAACTACAGCAACATCTTACTCCTGAATTCTCAGGAGCGAGTTCAGTCAATAAATGAGGGAAAGGTAACACATATTGTAACACATATTTTCTTGTAAATTAAAAAGTGATGCATTACTGTACTAGTTACTTGAAAAAGTAATCTGATTACGTAACTCGCATTACTTGTAATGCGTTACCGCCAACAGTAAATATATACATAATTCTGAAAATGAAAATCAAATGAAAGAAGATCACAGTGCATTTGACAAGACTCTTATGAGGGGTTTTATCAGACGATGCTGCGCATGCGCGATTATAGCGGAAGTGACGCAGTTGCTGTGTTTCCGCTGGCTGGTCCGTCTACTCGAGCGTCAGAAGCGGATCGGTTCGGTTCGATTAATCGCAATCAGAAACATAAACTCCACACGTCAGATGTCGTTCGGTGTCCCGCACGGCGGCGGGTAAGTGTGTGTGTGTGTGTGCGCGCGCGTGTGTTCGGTCTCTGCCGCGGGTGTCGAGTTTGACGCGCCGTTAATGGCGGATGTTACATAACAACAACAACAAGCCGAACAGAACCAGAAACACCACGAATACCCATATAATCACATTTCAGATCATCACACCATATATAAACCGCGTCTGATCCGTTTTAAATGCACCAGCACACGCATATCAAGCAGTAACTTACCATAATAATACCATGTTGTTTAGACATTATACCCGGACAACGGTGTAAATAACATACGGTCATATGTGATGGTTGTGGTCAGTGGGTGTTTTTTTTCCAGGCTCTGAAGTATTTCATGTCCTGTATATTTTCTGGTGATGTTTGATATATTAAATCAACTCCTTTCAATGAATCTGTCAAAGTGATTCACAAATCTTCTGAATCTGGATGTTCATCTCTGTCACCAGTGATGTTCTGAAAGTTTATTGGATCTAACCGTGTCAGATCTGTTTGTTTGGATCATCAGTCCAGATGATTTACACCTCAGTGAAATGAACTAAGTTAGTTTGAGTTGAATGTGTTGGGGTTTTTTTCCTTCTGCACTTTTTGAGTATATATACACTGCCGCTCAAAAGTTTGGGATCAGTAAGACTTGTAATATATTTTAAAGAAGTCTCTTATGCTCATCAAAACTGCATTTATTTGATCAAAAATACAGAAAAAACAGTAATATTGCAAAGTGTTTTTACAATATAAAATAATGTTTTTTATTTTAACATACTTTAAAGTAGAATTTATTCCTGTGATGCAAAGCTGAATTTTCATCAGCTGTTACTCCAGTCTTAAGTGTCACATGATCCTTCAGAAATCAGAATAATATGCTGATTTATTATTAGAATGATCAATGTTGAAACCAGTTGTGCTGACAAATATTTTTTTGTAACCTGTGATTCTTTTTTTTTTTCAGGATTCTTTGATGAATATCAAGTTAAACAGAACGGCATTTATTCAAAATATAAATCTTTTCTAACAATGTAAATGTATACTATCACTTTTTATTATTTTAACACATCCTTGGTGAATTAAAGTATTAATTTCTTTCAAAAAAAGAAAGAATAAAAATGTACTGACCCCAAACTTGTGAACATTAGTGTATATTGTTAGAAAACCTTTCTATTTTAAATAAATGCTGTTCTTTATAACCTTTTATGGTCAAAGAATCCTGAAAAAAAAAATCACAGGTTCCAAAAAAATATTAAGCAGCACAACTTTCCCACATTGATCATTCTAATAATAAATCAGCATATTAGAATGATTTCTGAAGGATCATGTGACACTGAAGACTGGAGTAACAGCTGATGGAAATTCAGCTTTGCATCACAGGAATAAATTCTATTTTAAAGCATATTAAAATAACCATTATTTTATATTGTAATAACATTTTGCAATATTACTGTTTTTGTCTGTATTTTTGATCAAATAAAAGCAGCCTTGATGAGACTTCTTTAAAAAACATTACAAGTACTGAATGTGTTGATTTGGGTTTGATTTTCACACATCAGACAGAAGATGATGATGATGATGATGATGATGACGACGGTGCTGGCTGTGAGCCGCAGTGATGTTGACGTGTGTTTTTGTTTGTCAGCCGGCGCAGTAAATGGGACCAGTCCGGTCCGGTGTCGTCTGGTGAGGCCGATGGAGGTTCTGCTCCGACCGGAGCTCTGGACGCCGCCGCCGCCGTCGCCGCCAAGATCAACGCCATGCTGGTGGCCAAAGGCAAACTCAAGCCGTCTCAGATCAGCAGCGCTGCTCCCACAGATAAAGTCAGTTTCATGTGTTATACGCTACAGAATTTGATATTAATTGTTTCTGTGCAAACACACACACACATAATTTAACAGTTTGAGTGACGAGAACACATGGAGAAGCCAAATGAACTTACTGAATAAATGAACGAGCGATTGAAACATTCAAGAAATCAGTCTCACAGTGTATTTCTGACAATGCTGTGAAAGCTTGGTGTTTTTGACTAATTAAATATGGTCAAATAAGAGGAAATACTGCACAATAAAACAAACCCTGCAGTGTGAATGAATGAAAAATCAAACACAAACATGTGGTGCGTCTGTGAGGAGGAAACAAGCATGAATTATTACACGGGATGTGTGTGTGTAGGTTGCAGGTGTCGGTGGTAATAAGGTGAAAGATGATCTGGTGGTGGCCGAGGTGGAGATTAACGACGTCCCGCTCACCTGTCGGAATCTGCTGACCCGCGGACAGACTCAAGATGAGGTCAGACCCGTTCAGACCGGCCCGTGTGTGTGTGTGTGTGTTCTGTCCGGGTGTGTGACGTGTTGATGGTTTTCCACACAGATCAGCAGAGTGAGCGGTGCAGCCGTATCCACCAGAGGACGCTACATGACAGCGGAGGAGAAGAGCAAAGCGCTGCCCAGGTCTGTCATTACACGCAGCTCTATTGCCTTGTCCAAATACTCACACTTGCGGTCTTTGCACTTGACCACTTATATGACTATCACTATCACAAGTTTTTTTTTTTTTTTTCTTTTCAGAGCTTTATTTGTATTTTCAATACTTTGTATTTTAAAATCAATGTCTAAGTGTCTGTTCAGTAGTCCCTATGACAGATGATCAACTTAATTTGTGGTGCTTCTAATTAAGTGATAAAAAGCAGCATCAAATGTACAAAATAAATATCGCCACTACTCATCTTTGCACCAATAAAACGTGCAACGCTTTGTGTTTCTGCCAAATGAGATGTAATATCTGAGTATTATATTAATATATAACTCAGATTGGAAAGGTTTCTGTGACCTCTCACGAGATCTCGGCAAAAAGTCTCACAATTTATTTCCAGAACATGATGCATGATGGGATACACTAAGCCTCAAATAATGCTCCTGAGCAGTATTCAAGATAGTGTGGATTTAATGTGCGTTAAGGGCACTGCACTTTGTCGTGTTTAAGACCTGGGACAGTCTTACGCACTTACTTCCTGTCGTGCGCACGTGCTTTTAAGTGGCCAAGACCGCAAGTGTGGGTTTTTGGACGAGGCATATCTGTCGGTTCGTTCCTGATCGGTGTTTCTGTGCTCGATCAACACTAATGCATCACTCTGTGGTGTTTCTGCAGTGACCGTCCGCTGTATCTACACGTCCAGGGACAAACCAGAGACTTAGTGGACAGTGAGTGACGTGACTGATGGTTCACTTCATTCTGAGGATCATGGGTGTGTGTTTAACATCACTCTGTGTGTGTGTGTGTAGAGGCCGTTAACCGGATAAAAGAGATCATTACTAATGGTGTAGTGAAAGCGGCCACTAACTCAAGCTACAGCGGAGCGACGGTCACCGTTTACCAGCAGCCTGGACCCGCTCCTCCACCCACAATCCCCCCTGCTGCTCACAAAGCACACTACCCAGGAGGAGTGAGTACACACACACACACACACACACACATCAGAATGATGCACACACGTTTCATCTGCACACCATCCTGACCGTGAGTGTGTGTGTCAGATGCATTATGTGCAGGATAAGGTGTTTGTGGGTCTGGATCAGGCCGTCCAGGGGTTCTGTGTGAAGGAGCGCGTGGAGGGGCCCGGCTGCTCGTACCTGCAGCACATTCAGGCCGAAACCGGTGCCAAAGTCTTCCTGCGGGGCAAAGGGTCCGGCTGCCTTGAACCCGCGTCCGGACGAGAGGCCTTCGAGCCCATGTACATCTACATCAGGTGTGTGTATAGATCACACACACACACACAGTGTGACACACATTCACCAGTGTTCACCAGTGTTGATGAGTTTGTCTGTTCCTCCAGTCACCCAAAACCGGAAGGACTTGCTGCTGCAAAAACCCTGTGTGAAAACCTCCTGCAGACCGTAAGACCGTCTCACTCACGTCTCAGTTTTATTCCAAAGTGTGTCTGTATTTGTAAGTGTTTTAATTGTTGCTGAATTGCGCAATGAAAAACGACGCACGATATTATCGGACCAATGTCGGAATCGGCCGATAATGGCTTTAAATGTAAATATCAGCATCGGCCCAATATGAAAAATTACGCCGAGACGTCTCGCGGATAAGAGCGCGATTAGATCACGACAGCAGTGTGGCTCATTCTTGAAGCAAAGTTTTGCCTCTGATGATGGAATTCACTGTTTTGGATCACTGCATTTAATCTGAGAGTGCACATACAGAATGACACCTTCAGTGTGTGATAGGGTTTTAATTTCGTAGGGGGCGCTGTTGGTCTACTTCTAATAAAATAAAAGTAAAATACGCAAATAAAATTTAGACTGTGCAGTAATTGATGTCATAAAATCATGCATATGTTTTGATTTAAAGGTCAGAAGCTTGCATGAATAAAAAAAAAATCAAAATAATTAATAATAATTAATAAATATTTTTTTTATATGCTGATTTATTCATGCATTTGTTATATGTTCTGTTTTTTCAGCAGATTGGGCTCTAAAAGAATTTCAGAAATTTTACAACTTTAGACCGTCTACAAATGTTAAATCTTAAAATAAAATGTTTAGGTTGCCACTGCTGCAGTTGATTTATAGTTTATTTATAGTTCTTTTCGAAGCTTCAGTGTTCTGTCATTATAGAAGAACTTTATAGTTGTTTAATTAATTCTAACAGATAAGTTCTGAACTGTTGTAGTGTTTTTATATTTTGGTTTCAGTCATTTTATGTGCTCATTTTTATTAGCTTTAGTGCTTTAGTCTATTTGTATTTGTTTTATTTTTATTCTTTTTTGTTGATCAGCTAATATTATTTCTGTTAATAGCCAATGCAGTGTTTATAGTTTTCATTTATGCTTAAGTTTTATATTTGATATTTTAATTGAATTTATTTTAGCTTTATTTCAAATAAAGAAAATGTTTTTTAATGTACTAGTTGACATAACACTGAATCTAATGTGTGTGTGTGTGTTTTGCAGGTTCACGCCGAGTATTCTCGATTCCTGAATCAGATGAGCAGTGTGATGCCCACACAGGGTAAAACACACACTCTCACACTTTCTACACAGTCCATCCAAAATCTTTTAAAATTTTTATTTCTACTTGTATTTTTATATTCTTTACAAGACTGTATTTCCCAACACTCAGATGCTGCTGTGTGAAAAAAAAAAAATCATCAGCTGTGCTAGCGTCTGTACAGCAGCTGAATGATTATCAGAGATGATCATTTACTATGTTTGCTATGTAACAACGTTTTAGGAAAAATCACCTAGTGACACATCTGGAGACTTGTTGGACAAACCTTGTGTAGTTTCTGAGACTTGCTGGTTTGACCTCATCGAGCAGACTTTAGTTAGGTTAGTTGGCAGTGGTGATCGTGCGACTCTTCTCATTTTATTGACTCTGTCAAATGCAAACCAGAAACAATGCAAGCAAACAAGATTGACTGTTCCAAAGTTCTCTGAACTCTGACCTGTGTATTTGCATCACGTGAATATATGTGTGAGCAATAGATGATCAGTACAGTGGAAAATGGGAAAGTAAATTGTATGTTTTTACATCTGTGATCCTTTGTCATTTGTATTCTGTGTTATGAGCTTTTGCTCGGCGGCAGCTGTTCGATCGGTGCCGCTGTGGGATGTTTCCGTACGAGGTCACGTGACCGCAAGCGTGTGTGAGTTGCTGTGTTGCGACTGATTGCCGTGTGTCTGTCAGCAGGTTTCATTCAGCCTCCTGCCGTTAACGGGATCCCGCCGCAGCCTCCGTATTACCCTCCCGCGGGCTTCCAGCCGTCCTATCCCGCCCCCGTCCCGCCGCCGCAGCCCGTCGCTCCTCAGTATCCGGTGGCTCCTGCGGCTCCGGCCCCCGTTCCCCCCCCGACCGGACAGTATCCCATCACCCCCGCGCCCGCGAGCGTCCCGGCACAGGTACGGCGCATCGGTCACGTCACGCGGGTCTGTTTGCCGTCGTATGTCTCCTCAAACGTTTGTCTGTCTCCAGACTCTTCCTCCCGCTCCGTTTCCTCCCGCCGCAACGGCCCCGCCCAAACCCTCGGCTCCGTCCAACCCGCCTCAGAAACGCCGCTTCACGGAGGAGGTGCCGGACGAGGCGGACAGCGGCCTGCTGGGATATCAGGTGAGCTCTCGCACGCCCCGGACGCTACGCTCATCACCGTCTGGCTTACTGTGTTTCTGCAGGTGCGTGAGGTCAGCGGCCTGTCGCCGTGGTGACAGACAGTTTGTGGGTGGAGCCTGTAATGAAGTGACCTCTGACCTCTGTGGTCATGAACATCTGAAAGTGTTTGACATTTATCTTGTAATGAATGACAGCAGATTAAAGCTTGAACCCTAGTGAGCCGCCTAACTAGACAGCAGTGTCTGAAAAAAATGCTAGTTTTATTCATATTTTGATTCAGATTTTTTATGATGTTTTGTTTTCATTGTATTTTTAGTTGAATTGGTCTGTGCTGTTCATTTAGAGCAGCTCACTATGGTTCCTGCAGTGAATGATGGGAAGTGCTCATGTGTTTTGACTATAAATGTGATTTTCCTCTTCTGTATAGATGAGTGATTTGATGTGTGTGTGTGTGTGTGTGTGTGTGTGTGTGATGATCAGTCACTGATATGTGTGTGTGTATGTAAATGAGGGTGTGTGTTAATGCTGTTGTGTTTTTCTGCTCATAGCATGGACCCATTCATATGACTAATTTAGGTGCAGGCATGTCTGTGGGCAGCTCTGAGGCGTCAGGACCCCTGTCTGCTGCTTCCTCGGGGCCTGTGAGAGAAAGAGACAGGTCAGAGACACGCACACACACACACACACACACACACACACACACGTCTGGTCAGCTGTCCTTGTAGGGACTTTCCATAGGTGTAATAGTTTTTCTATACAAACCATATTTTCTGTCGCCCTACACCTAAACCTACCCGTCTCACGAAACTTTCTGCAGGTTTACTTTCTCAAAAAAACGCTTTCTGTAAGATTTATAAGCTTTTGTACCCATGGGGATCTCAATGTAGGTCCCCACCATGACACGAGTCCCCATGAATGTGTGTATTCAGGTTTAAGTCCCCACCAGGATATATAAACCAACACACACACACAGGTTAAAGGTTTAAAACATTATGGAATGTTATTTCTGCCACAGAATAAAAAAAAAGTTATTGTAACTTTTTAACTTATAATTCTGCCTGTTTATATCCTGCAATTCTAAGAAAAGCCTGAATTGTAAAAAATTGTGGTTACTTTGATATTTTATTTAGTTTTTTTTATTGCATGGCATTAATGATCTTCCATATGACACATGTGCACAAGTGATGAAACTCTGGAATCACACTGATGGAATTCTGGGAATGATGCAGTGATCAAAACCTGGAACACAAATGAAAACACTCTTAATGTTTGAGCTGCTTAGACATTCATCAGGTGCATCATGGGATGCTTTCCAGACTCGTTCACACCAACAGTGGCACTATATCAGTGCTCACAGCTGCGGGTGAAAAGATCGTTCATTCTAGTTTTGTCGTCTGCAGCTTTAAATGCTGAAGCTTGTTAAAGGATTAGTTCACTTCCAGAACAAAAATGTATAGGTACACACTCACCCCATTGTCATCCAAGACGTTCATGTTTTTCTTTCTTTAGTCGTAAAGAAATTATGTTTCTTGAGGAAAACATTTCAGGATTTCTCTCCATATAGTGGCCTGTGAGTTTGAACTTCCAAAATGTAGTTTAAATGCAGCTTCAAAGGCTCTAAACGATCCCAGCCGAGGAAGAAGGGTCTTATCTAGCGAAACAACAGGTCATTTTCTGAAAAAAAAAAAAATGTATATACTTTTTAACCTCAAATGCTTGTCTGTATTTCGGTTCAGCACAGTTAGTTTATGTCCAAAAACTCCCGTCTCATTTTCTTCCCCAACTTCAAAATCATCCTACATCGCTGCAGAACTGTTGACACAGTGAACATGCAAAGAAGATCAAACTCCCTTTACAAAAAGGTGAAACAGTGATGTGGGACGATTTTGAAGTTGGAGGAAAAAATGAGACGGGAGTTTTTGGACATAAACTAACTGTCATGAACCGGAATACAAGTTCAAACTAGCAGGTGCCATAGAAGTCCACTATATGGAGAGAAATCCTGAAATGTTTTCCTCAAGAAACATAATTTCTTCACGACTGAAAAAAGAAAGATATGAACATCTTGGATGACAAGGAGGTGAGTAAATACCTGTAAATTTTTCTTCTGGAAGTGAACTAATCCTTTAGGTCTGATGGATTCTGAACGGTTCTCAGACACTAGTGCAGGAGTAATGATGATGCGGCTCATTCCGTCAGATTTTGACATGAATTCAAATTCTGCTTCAGTTCACAAGTTCTTGATTTCCTGCAGCTGTCATCAGTAGATTGAGCTGCTAACACCACAGTTAAACAGCTGCTCTCTGCTGCTGCTGCTGTCTACTGATTGATTATATCCTCACAGAATGAAACTACATCTGTAATCTGATAAACGTGACTGTGAGGCATGATGAGATTATTATAAGATGTTATGAACGTTGTTGTGTGTAGATGTTGGACTGTAACATACGTGTGTGTGTGTGCGTGCAGTAGCAGCAGACTCATGCCGCCTCCGTGCGCACCGGCGCCAGTCAACGGGCCGAGAGCTCAGAAGGCCGACGAGAAGACGCCAGCGCCGAGCCTCCTGGGTAAGACGGCCGTCTCGCGCTGCTCGTTCATAATCGCTCACGCTGACGGCTTTCTGCATGCAGATGTGAGGCTGCAGCGGCGGCGGAGGACTGTACGCTAGATACAGGTAAAGCTGAAGCGTCTCACTTCCTCAGGAAATGCCACGCTTCAGCTTCTCCGCCCGTCATTGGTCAGACGTGTTGAATGAAGCTCCTCCCCCGAGCGGTGATGTCATCAGCCGTGTGGCTGCCGCACTAACGGACGTCTCTCTTGTGTTTTGTGTTCTCTCTCTTTCTCTGTGTTTTTTCTCTCTCTTTCATGTGTCCGGATCCCGCGGTGGGCGCGGCCTGCTTCCTCGACTCCGCCTCCCGATCGGACGCCTCCTCCGACGCGCGGCCGTGACGTCCGGTCCCGCGTTTGATTAACTCTGTGTGGCGCGGCGTGTTGTTTGTCTGTGTTTTTTGGTCTCTCTCATCAGAGCCGCAGGTGAAGCGCGTGCGGAC
Source organism: Labeo calbasu (assembly GCA_019740295.1). Classification (NCBI taxonomy): domain Eukaryota; kingdom Metazoa; phylum Chordata; class Actinopteri; order Cypriniformes; family Cyprinidae; genus Labeo; species Labeo calbasu. Next base: position 17,609 of record JAHKKF010530979.1, read on the forward strand.
GGGGCTGGTGGCGTACGCCGGCGACTCCTCCGACGAAGAGGACGACCACGGACCCTCCAAAGCGGGCGGGGCGGCAGGTAACGCGGCCTCGGGATGGACGTACCGCTGCCCGTCGTCGTCGCCGCCCTCGCGGCCCAAAACCCAGACACCGCAGACGCAGACGACGCAGCAGCAGCCCATGCCCTTCTGGATGGCACCGTAAACACAATCACATACACACACACACACACACAAACTCTCCTGCCTCCTCAAGACTGTCCTGTGGGATTATGGGTGGATGGAGGCGTGTCGGCCGCAGGATCACGTGACGCTGCAGGATCGCGTGTCTGACGGCGGCTGTGCTTTAATTTCTCTTCATCCGTTTGATTTGTAAAGTTACTTCCTCTGTGAGATTCTCTTGACAATAAACACGCGCTTTGACTCACACAAACACTGTTTCCTGTCATCGCTTGTTATGATTTTCAAGCGCGTACAATTTAGTAGAGACGCTGTGACATGACCCTAATATACACACACTAATAAACTGATCCTAGCGGTAATGGTGATGTGTTGTGTGCTGTTATGTCCCCACCAACGCCAAAATCAAACATACGCCCTTGTTTTTAATGTGTACTATTATATATATGTCAAACTAGTGTCACAGCTGTCGCTATCAGAATTACAGTTCATTTTAAATGTGATGTGCTTTATTTCTTTTTGTTCTTAAACTGACATCATTGCATACTTTACATGTGCTTCAATGTATTTTTGCCATTTTATCTGTATATTTTTATTTATCTTTTTTTTTTTTTAGAATGGTATTAGTATTATTAGTTAATTATTAGTACATTAGTGTAGTAATACCAGTTATTTTTTCTCTGTTTGTCATTTGTTATAATTATCATTATAGTTATCATCATTATTATTTCTATAGTTATAATAATAAACATTATGACTATCATTATCAGTTATTTTGTATTATTGTTATTATAGTTACAATTATCATCATAGTTCATAGTTCATCATTATTATAGTTATTCCATATCTAATATCTTTGATTCCACAACCAAAAGTTATTGACAAACATTCATATTTGACTCTCACAATATCTGTGAATTCATTTTATTCAAAATTAGCAGCTCAAAACATGACATTTCAGATGATTTGCACTTGTTAAATATGAAAACTGATTTTTGTACAGCATTTACAGTGGTCATCAGTTTCTGCAGCTCAGATGAGTGTGTTCACGTGTGTTTGATGTCGTAGATGAAGTCTGACGGAAGTGTTTCCGGCGGGATTCGCTTCAGCTGTTCGTCATACGAGCGCAGCGTCCACAGCTTCTCCAGCTCGTACGTCTGTCTGGTGTCCGGCAGCATGAGGTGAAGCACCATCGGTCCTGCGGGACAGACGAACACCCGTTAGTCTAACTCACACACACACACACACACGGGTCACGGGTAGCAGGAACACAGACCGAAGTCGATGCACTTCCAGTCGTCACAGTCTCTCCCCTCCAGCCGAACGTGCGGATCTTCGTCCTTCCGCAGGAACTTAAACTGCAGATGAAGAGTGAGAAATGAGTCAAACACACAATCAAACTCACACTCACAGATTCAGAACACACACCCTGATTTCACATGGTCTGTACACTGTAAAAAAACAATTTGCTGAGTCAACTTAAAATTATTAGTAACCTGGCTGCCTTAAAATTTTAAGTTCAGTCAACTCAAAAAAAGTTTATTCAACTTGAAATGTTAAATTATACCAAGTGACAACTTAGATATTTG